>JAAMXY010001145.1:0-16088 GCA_019677205.1 Pinguiococcus pyrenoidosus
GCCCGCCACGGAAAGTGCGGCCAGGCACCGACACAATGCGTCCGCGGACGACGACCTGTCAGACATGCTGCGCACGCTGCGCGGAGAGGACAACCGCTACGGCTACGACCAGGGCCGCGGCGTGAGCGCGCTGCAGAAGTTTCTGGGCGGCAACGCACAGGTTTGGCGCGCCTTTCTGCCCTCTCTCTCTCGGGGTCGACGCCCCGGTCGCCGCAGAAGTACAGCTGAATAATGAGCTACCAACGCAGGCTCGAGACGCGCCGAGCGTCAGCGCCATCAGCTCCATTCTCAGCGCGGACTCCGAGGACCAAAGCCCCAGGGTCAGCAAGGCGTGGTCGCAGGGAAGCGACCTGGACGATGCGGAGATTGTGGAGGTCGTGTCTCCTTTCGACGGCCTGGCCCCCACGGAGGTCAGCAGCGCCGCGTCGTCTCCGCAGGGCATGGAGCTGTTCGAGGAGGACTCCGAGGACGACGACACCTACGGCAGCTTGGACGGAGATTCGGACAACGACGACGACGACGACGATGACGGCGGCCTGGAGGCGTCCATGATCAATCGCTACCTGGGGCTGATGGGAGGTCCGCCGAAGGAGGCGAGCACACGGAAGGCGGTCGCGCGACGCGCCGACAACGCGCGGAAGCCCACGGAGCACAAGCTGCAGCCAACGGAGGCGGAGCCGGAGAGGAAGTCGCCGCCGCCGGTGGAGAGCCTGCCGGTGCCCAAGCGGTCGTCGCCGCCGACGGCCGCCAACAACCCGCGGACCGGGAAGCGGAAGATCCTGCAGCCCAAGGGAGAGGCGCAGGCCGACGTGGTGCACAAGACGAGCCCGAACCAGGGCGAGCGGGATGCGCAGTTCGAGGAGCTGAAGGAGTCGCTCTTCAAGAAGAAGACCACGGAGAACGTCGCGCCCGAGGAGCAGCCGCCCGGCATGCGGCGGAAGAGCATCCTGAAGCCCACGGGGAAGGCGCGGAATCGGCAGCACATCGTTCCCACCACCGAAGAGAAGGGGTCCGAGGACGCCGAGGACGCAAGCGACTCGGCGTCCACCAAGGAGTCCGCCTCCAGCGGGGATTCGAGCGAGGACTCGGCGGCCAAGAAAGCCGAGGAAGAGAGCGTCATGAAGGAGCGGCGCGCGGCCCAGGCGCAGCAGTTCGCGGCGCTCCGCGTGCAAAGGCACATCCAAGAGCGCATCTACATCCTGCGGCAGCGGCGCCGAATGCAGATGGGCCTCCTCGACTCGCTGTCCGAGAACGCGGGCCACGAGACCGACGAGGAGGACGCCGAGGAGGACGACATGGGCGGGTCCCGGGACAACGTTTTATACACGACGCCTGTGAAGGGAAGCAGGTCGTCCTCTTCTAGGGTCAGCCCGACGGAGCTTGGGCAGCTCGTCATGTCCGGCTGGATGCTCAAGCGGCAGCGCAAGATCTTCCGCGTCGGCCGGGGAGAGCAGAAGCGGCTGCGGCAGGCGGATCGCTGGAACTGGCGCCACTTCCACATCAACGGGATGACCCTGGAGTGGCGGAAAGTTGACTTCAGTGGACGCACCAAATGGCCAAACGTGAAGATGCTGCCATCCCCTTCCACGTCGGTGCCGCTTCCGAGGCGCCCCTCACCGCAGCGCTTCAGCTTCACGACCCGGTCCAACAGCTCCAGCTCCGTCGGGGTCGGCGCAGAGAGCGACGACGAGGTGGTGGACCTCGCATCCCCCGCCTCCGAGGCCGCGCAGAAGGAGTCCGGCGATCGAAAGAGCTTCTTCTCCCGCTTCAAGCGCTCCAAGTCGGGCCGGTCCTCGCCGGAGCCGCCCGTGGACGAGCTGCGCGAGGTGGGCCGCGAATGCAACTGCCCCCCGCCAGATGTCCTGCGGCTGATCATGAACGAGGAGGAGGCGAGAATCTTCTCCGCCCGGGAGAGGGAGATGAGCCCGCGTGGCGCCGTCGACGACGACTCCGGCAGCGACTGGAAGGAGGTTGGCGTCTCCGATGCTTTCACGCAAGAGGGCGACGCCGGGTGCTCTCCAGGAATTCGCCACGTCCGATCGCGGTCCAGTCTGAGCCGGCCGTCGCAGCTTGACCTCAGGTAAGAGCGACGAGCAGTCTTCGTGGATGGGTGCATCGAAGACCACCTGTGGCTAACCCCTGGCTATGTGGTGAACCCTCCAGCGGTCTCGTGATTGTGTTGCCGGATGGGAAGTACCCCACGCTAGATCCCAGTCTCAAGTGGCCGAAGTACCACATCCAGCTCTTCGAGGAGCCCGAGCGCTGGTACGACGGCTGGACTGAGGACTATGGGTACGTCGCGCCTGCCAGTTCCTGGATGGTCGTTGTGACCATCGGCATCAAGCGTGTCCCCGTCAGCATGGAAGGAACCCCAGGAGAGACGACTGACAGATCCTTGCTGCGTCGCTTCGCAGGCCAGTTCTCGAGCTGTGGGCGCCGAGCTACGAGGAGTACTTGAGTTGGATTCGCGCCTTGGAGCGAGCGGTTCATGTTGATGAACTGAAGCACAACATGAGCCTCGCACAACGGCCTGCATATCTACCTAGACCGCCGGTTGGCAGGGCGATGCCTAGACATGAGGCATAGCGATGTGGACGCCGGCCCGATGTGCGCGCATCTTCTGTCTCATGCGAGGTGCTAATTTGAGAAGTTACCGACAAAGTAGAGCCAGTACAGAATGACGTCAAAAGAGTCAATCCCGTCTTTGTACGATTCCCACCTCAGTGCCTTAGCTTCCCGCCGACGAAGTCTTCGGAGCGTTGCAAACCTCGCCACGGTCCGACCACCCCACAAACGGACTCGTCGCTATCAACCGATCGTGGAGGGCGCGGTAGGAGGGATCCTTGCTGACATCCTCTCCCGGCGCCTCATCGGGATCTTGATCTTCGGCTTTCTTGCCTGAGAGGCCGGCGTCGCGTATCTGCTTTTCCAGCTGCCTCGTGCATAGCCTCGACTCCGTCGCTGGACTGGTCGAGGCCTTGCTCGCGCCCTGCTTCCGGCCTGTGCTCCCGCTCGTGATCTCAACGGTGCCGCCGTTCTCATCGCCATGCTCTTCAGTTTCGTGCAGGTACCAGTTCGAGCAGAGGCTGTCTGGCTTGAGCCTTGCTGACCGCTTCTCCACCTTCCTCTTCTTTGGGGTCGGTGCGTCACTTGCGCTGGCGCCTGCTCTTTCCCCGCTCGCCTTCCCCAGCGCCTCGCGGGAGAAGGGAAAGGCATCCTCAACCACCATGACCTCGGGTGCTCGCCACGATTCCAGCCAGGGCGAGAGAGCCGCAGCGTCGGAGTCCAAATCATCCAACTGCGCGCGAAGCTCCTCCACGGCAGTGGCGCTCCTCTCCACGATCGCTCTCCGCAGCGCCTTCTCCAGCTCGTCGGCCGTCGCTTCCGGAGGCCGCGACACCCGAATGCTCTCTATTCGAATCGGCTTCGACAAGAACCTGGAGAGCCGTCCACCTTGAAGGCCCATCACGGCCCATCTGGTACAGTCAAATCTCCAGAGATCAGACCATCCACTAGAAACTCGGGAGAGACCCCATCATATCTCGGTTTCGCAAGGCCACATTCGATACCTTGCAAGTTTGTCGCTGCAACTCAGACAAGCAGAGCGCCGATCCCTCGGCAAGTCTCGTCGACCACCTTTCAGGCGCAGAGCGCCGGTCTCCTGCGCATCCTCCTTCTTCCAAGCCTCTCCGTGCAGCTTCGCACCGGTGTAGCGGGATCCCAGCGCGTCTCTCAGGCCGTAGATGGACGCGTCTCCACATGGCGTCTCGCTGACATACAAGTGGAAGCTGACCTCTGGTCTCAGGCAGCAAGCTTCGCCCTTCAGCTCCAGAAATTCCGAGGATTTTGCGCCGCAAATCACGTTTTGAATCTCTCCCGCCAAAAATCGTTGAAACGCCCGGCGGCACAGCACCTAAGGCCACCTGTGTCAGAGCGCCACAACGTCGGACGACTTGTAAAACGATTGCGCACCTCGGCGTGCGAGTCATGAAGCACTCTGCAGTCGCGCGTGGCGCCGGGAAACACTCTCGTTCCCGTGGCCCAGGCCACGCATCTCTGTCCCGCGGACGGAGACGACGCCACAAGGCCGCAGAGCACGGTCCACGCGCCCCGAGGACGCACGGGTCGCGCGAGAGAGGCATGCTTGTTCAGCGCCGCGCGAGAAATCGGGTCTTCGCCGCTCATCTGGCGCTCCACAGAGAGAAGTTCGGCGGTGCGAGTCCTGTCAGCTGATCTCTGTGCGCACGCCGGATGATCAGCTGATCCGGCGAACGCCGCCGTTTGAATGCATTTTGGCGCCAAAATCAATGGAGCTTCGCTTCGTTCTCCTCGCCGCGAGCGTTTCTGTGGCGTATGCTCTCTTGCAGCCCCAGCTCAACACGAACGCGCGGATCGACTGCGAGCACTTCGAGCGTTGCGACGGATGCGTCGCCAAGGACGACTTAGGTGGGCCCCAACTTCGGCTGTTCTCGCGAATTTTCACCCTGACTCGCCACGACAATCAGCGGAAATTCCGGCAGTCCTGGAGGCGAGGACATTCTGCGAGGCACAGCTGGCGCTGGAGGGCAAAAAGGCGGTGTTTCCGGTGGCCTTGGGCTCCGCAGAGGGCTGGAGGACGCTGGCGAAGCTGGCCGTGTCGTCCGGCGGCGCAGGCGGCGTGAGTTTTTGTATCTATGGAGCTGGAGAGTCGTCTGGCTGATCACGCGACGCAAAAACCGCAGAAATCCGGGGTCAGCCTGGGGCTCTACAAGGCGAACTCTCACGATGTGCAGGAGATTCCCAAGTGCAAAGTGCACCATCCAGCGATAAACGCAGCCGCTAGCGCCATTGAGAAGGTGCGTCTTGGGGATTGCGAGGCAGCGGAGTTGGGGGAAGCTGAGTCGAGCTCCAAGGCCTCTAGGAAGCTCGGCGTTATGGCGTTTGAGGAGGGCGGAGGCATGGCTGACGGAAAAGGAGACCTCCGGTGAGGATGTTTTCCTTGGCTTTTCTCGCCACTTCACTTCAGTTTGAGATGGATTCTCAAGCGTCGTTGGGCGTCTACCTAGGTATGTCACCATCATGGTCGAGAGATACACCGGGGCCGTCTCCGTCGGCTTGGTATGGGCAGCGACTACGATGACCGAGGCGACACCCCTCGCGCAGCTGTTTGCCAAAGAGTTGCGACGCCTGGAAGAGCTGCCGGGTAGGAAATCCATCGTTGCCGCCCAATGACAACCGTTGCGAAGCATTTCTTCCTCACGTGTGAGTTTGGGGGCATGTTGCAAATGGTAGACAGCAACCTAAAGTTGCACAGCGTCTGGATTCATCTTCGCGGCGCGGGAGGCGGCAACGCGATCTTCAGCAGGAACCCAAAGGTAGCGGAAGGCGGCGCGAGTGCTTTTTGCACGTAGAGGCGTCCTCACGCTCTTTCGCCTCTGTCCATGCGGCGTTGCTAGGCTTGGCAATTGCTCTCGGGACCACGGTGAGATTCGGGGAAAGCCCAGATTCAGCGAAGGGAGAGATGGAACCAAGGAGGACAGTCCCAGTCCCGTCGCGACTCTTGCCAACGTTTGCTCTGCCACTTTCAGATTTGTGCGGGAATCGTTTCGACAAGATTTCGAAGAGCAGGAGCATTGGAAGAGGCTCGGCGAACAGCCGCCTTCTGGCGACGCGAAGCAGCTTCCCGTTCTGTATTACAGCCCGGCGGGTACAACCTGAAGCGCCGATCACGTTTGCCTCTAGGCAACGCACAAACCTCACGGCATCCTGCATGGCGATGTAGGCTTCCGACAGGCGAATCTCGATGCCTTCAGCGGTGTCGTGGCGGCAGTGGCCGCGCTGTTGCGGCAGGCGAGGCAGGACAACTTGGTGAAGGTGGGAAGCGCTGGCTGGACGTGATTGGCAATCTTCCGCTGACATGGGCGACAATCATCCAGGAAGATGCGCTGAGGATTTGCGAGCTCTACGGGGGGAGTGGCACCATTGGGCTCACCCTGGAGAGCTTGCTGGGTCCCCTCGAATGGCTGCGGTGCAGGTTCGCGAAGCATTCGGCGTCGCGCGGCAGTTGCATGCAGCTCCTAACGCTGGGGCTTGTAGTGACGAGAATCCAGCCTCGGAGGAGTCCTTCCAGAAGACCGTCGCAAGCATGCTCCGGCCGACGAAGAGGCAAGGAGCACCGAGCAAAGGACGAGGCCAGGGGCGATCAGGAAGAAGGTCGTCGCGGGGTCAACGAGCTAGCCGAGACCCGTCCTACGGCTACATGGGCTTCTGGGAGAACCGGCTGAGCTGGGAGGCCTTCACTGCCTTTGACGCGTTGATCACCGGGGCCGCCATTGGTGCCAACGTCATCGTCGTAGATCCTCCAAGGTACATCATGAGCGGATGCTCGTGGGACGTTTGCCAATGGTCTTTTGCTGAACCGGTTCTGCTTTGCAGATCTGGCCTTGGTGTGGACGTCCTTCGACTGCTCACGGAAGATTCAGGTGCGGAAAAATTGGAATGGTGGTTGAATCTTGCGGTTTCATAGTGGATCATCTCATCGGTTGGTGGTCGTCTAGGTTCGTCCGCTCCGTGTGGGGCGGACAGGAACGTCGTGCTCGTGTATGTGAGCTGTGGCCTTGAAAGCTTCAAGAAGGACGTTCTGAAGCTCACCGCGTCCGGGATGTGGCACATAGAATCCGCAGAGGTATGTAGCCACCTTTCACGGCTTGATGACGAGGCCATCATCCTCGTTTGATCTGACCCTTCTTCTCTTGGGTCGCCATCATCATCGGCACAAGGGCCACATCCTGTTTCCCGGTTCGAATCACATCGAGACCGTTGCCCTCTTCCGGTACGGGCGAAAAAGTGCCGCGAGTAGTCCAGGATTGAATCGGAATCAACCGAGGAGAAGGCCACGGTACGTTTGGGCATCGCACCGCTTTCGAGGCTTCCGAAGACTCACTGTCGTGTTCCGTGTTGCGTGTTGCGTGTTTGGCTTTGCGTTTTGCGGTATGCGTTTTGCGGTATGCGTTTTGCGCTGTGCGTTTTGCGGTATGCGTTTCGGCCAAAGGCAATCGTATGATACGAGATAATCTGAGATTCGTTGGAATAGCTCGGAGGAGAATATGATACAGCTCGCACTTGAAAGAATATCCCCGGAACCCTTATTGCTCACATGCACCCTCTCTTCGGATAAGCGTTGCTCACGGTCTCAGAATCAGCGTCCCTTGTTTCTCCAGAACCACCAAAGCTTCTGCGAACATTCCACAGCCACTGCTGTGAACCCCACTATGGACCAAATGAATTCCACTGACGACAAACGATATGCTCGAGAAAAGGCGGAGAGGCATGGCAAGCCCTCGTGCTTGCTAGCCGTGCTCCAGTTGATTTTATTTGTTCGGTTAGATGGTCAGCAAAATTAGGCAAAAGTTTCAAAATTGTCTTCGCGCCTTGCATGTCGCGTGTGGATGTCTATTGCCTCTTCGAGCGGGAGAACGTCCATTCTTGCACGGTCTGAGTGGGATCATAGTCCTAAAAGGGCAGGCGTGAGCGGCACTGTCGCAGGCTTGGATGTGGGTAGGTCGGGCGTCATAGCTCACCTTAGGGTCTGGATGGTACACCGTGTCGCTAAAGTACTGATCTACCGCTGCAGAGTAGCCGCACTCGGCAGCAAGTGCCATGATGGCGGAGCCAATGTAGTCTGGCCAGAAGAATTTCGCGTCCGATGCAAGCCGAAGCGTCGCTCTTCGGTACGCCAGTCCGTCCATGATGACTATCGCGTTCGTTTCCCCGTTCATTCCTGGATTTTCAGCGAGAAGATGGGTGAGAGAATGGAAGAGGCGAGGCAAACTGTTTGGGATGGGCGTGGCGTACCCTCTGATGCTGCTAGCTCGTCGTCCAGGCAGAATTGATCTTCTAGGCCTGGGAACGAGCTCCCCTTCACCAGGGCGCCCTTCTTCGTGGGCTTCCGGTGATCGCGTGGCGCCTCACAGATGCCGTAGGTTGACATGAAACCTTGGCAAAGCACACCCCAAAATAAGACCAGAACGGACGTGCTGGTGAGAACGTCGACGGCAGACAATCCTTTCAAGCAATCAACCGGAAAGTCGCCGCACGTACCGAGGTTGTTGGCCTTCAACAGCACCGCTTCCATGCCAGCCTTGAGCATCGAAGGCTTCTGATACGTCTCTGGACTTTGCCGAAGCTTGTCCAGCTGCTCGCTGCTCAGCAGAGCGTCTTGCTGCTGAATCAGTGCTTCGCCCAGCGCCAGGAGCACTTTTCGGCGAACCTACGGAGCAGCCCCGTGAGGCTCAACCACCCTGCAACTTCAGCTTGCAAAGCTCCCTCACCGCCTCACTCTCCAGCTCCGGAGCAGTGTTGAGCGTGCGAAAAAGCCCGAAGCTCATGAGGTTCAGCTCGTCGGTGGCGCTCATGCCGGCGCGGCAGCCGGAGGCGTCGAACTCCGGTCTCATCCTCTCCATGCGTTCCGCCGAATCCTAGGAATTCGCAGAAGATTCCCCCGAGTTGAACTTTTGTGGCCGTCGGTCTCCTCCGGCGAAATCGCCCGGATCGCATCGGAAGCATACCTGCAACAGCCTGCTGGTGACCTTGGCGCCCAAGGTCCGCGACATAGCTGCTTGCGTGGCGTCCTGCAACCGCAACACGGTGGCCTTCTCCACGCTGGCGTCGCTGTCGCCGGCGCAGAGCACCCGCACCCTGCTGATCAGCTCGTCCGTGCCGGGCACCATGTCCGTGCTGATGCCAGGGACCTGCAATCGGCGCTCCATGAGACGTGCATGGCCATGTGGCCGCCTCGGAGGCGGCGGTACCTCCGTGGGACTGCCGAGGCCATGGGCCGGCGGCGCCACCGCGGTGCTCATGATGGCGCCGCAGACCCTCACAAGGCCTCTGCGGCCCAGTGGGCGACAGGAGCCCACGAGGAGGGCGGCGCCAAGGCAGACCCAGCGCAGCATGAAGAGGCCGGCAGACGCCACGTACTCGCAGCAGGATTCTCTAGCCGGAAACTGCGCTATCGGCGCGTTCTATGGCTCAAGAAGGGGTGTTGAGCATTCGCGGAAGAAGTCGCGGCCATTGGCCAATGGCAAATGGAAGTACGTGCGCTGCAGCCAATCAACGGATATCGCGTGGCCGGGATACGAACGTGTGCATTCTGTGCGCCCGCCGGTATATCCCACGCCGTTAAAAGCCCCCGGCGCGCCCGCTGGTTGTGGCGGGTTGGCACATGCTCCAAATCGAGGAACGCACACAGCAGAGAAAGCCGAGAAAGCGGATGTTTCCTCCTGTTTTGATTCTTCCTCGATTCTGCCCTTTTCCCGCCATTTTTTTTTGAACTGCTTGGTGTTGGCTCATGTTGGCTCCGCGGGCGCATCGGGCTGCAGGTATGCCATGAACCGGTCACAAAGCGCGAAGCAGTCCCCCACATCCCGGCAGCGCTTCAACACCATGTCGAAGACCGTCTTCGTCCTCTCCACCTGCACGCGCGACGTGGTAAAGCTGGATGTTTGCGCGTCAAAGTGCGCCACGCGCGGTGTTACCTTGTTGTCCCGGAATGGCAAGATGTCGTTCTCGCACTTGGGCCCATGGAAGTGCACGATGACGGCGCTGAGGTTGCGGCGCCAGTACGTCTTCCAGTTGAGCGTCAGCGGGAGGAACGACGCGCAGGTGTCGTTGCTGCGCGAGTAGAAGGTCTTGTAGGCGCCCTGGTCTCCGGGTCCCTGCGGCCAGTCGAGATCGTCATCCTGGAGGATAAAGTCCAGAAAGGCAGCGTGCGAGGCGCGCAAGTTGCGCATGTTGAGGAGCATGACGCCGGCGTTCATCAGGTTCGGGTCGGCCGACATGTCCATCTCGCTGGAGGCGGAGAAGTACAGCGGTAGGCCGGCCACTCCGGGAGGACTCGCGTGGAACTTTCCAGCGGCAAAGTCGGCCACCGTGCTGAGGTACGCGAGCTTGTCGCCCAGAAAGCTCTTCCAGGTCACCTCGGCGGCGAAGAGCACGTCCACGTCGGTGTAGAGCACGAACTCGTCTAGGATGCCGAGAATCGGCACGTCGATCCGCAGGAACGTGCCCACCATGGCCTCGGGATCGCCCAGCAGATGACTCCTCCACTTGCGCGGGTCTTCAATGTCCTCTGCAGCAACCCAGCGCGAGTACGCCAGCACCTTGTCGCGGATGGCGTCTGCCCATCGGGGCTGGTGCGGCACGACGCGCACGCCGTTGTGAAGCATCCATCTCACCAGCTCGTGGCCGATTGGCAAGGTCGTCACGCAGATGGGCACGAGCTCGGTCTCAGCGGCGGCAGACAGCACCGCCACCTTGAGCATGTTGACGAACGTCTCCGAAAGGTCGCTCTCGCGACTCACATGGATCGCGAAGACCCACTTGATCGGCGTGCGTAGCGTTGGAATGCTCAGACCTTCCTTCGGCTGCAAAAACACCTGCGTCAGGGGGATGCCCCCGCCGTTGTAGTGGAAGGCTTGCAAGCCTCTCCGCCGCCTGCAGTTGGTTGCGTCGTGCAAGCAAGTCAGAGAGGCAGCGGCGCGGAGCTTTCGTCTTCATCTTTTTCGGGGGTTTGCTGGCGTCCTTGGCTTTGCAGACATCGCCGTGCTTCAGTACCTGTCGATGATGGTGAAGGCCGAGAAGGTGGACACCGAGTTCCCCACGAAGACGTTGGCGTCCTGTGACAGGACAAAGTCCACTGCGGCGTAGAATTCCCGTTCGCTGCCCGCCCAAGAGCGGGGCAGCTTCAGCACATCTTCTTTCAGGACGACGGTGTAGACGTCCAGGAGATTTGCCAGCCCCGTCCCGAGGCTTGGAATGGCATCCTCGGAGGCTGCCAGTCTGGCTTGCAGCTCGTAGAGCTCGCCTCTGGAGAGCCCAGTGGAGAGATAGAGCGGCACTCCGGGTGGGACGCCTTCCGTGAGGAGGACGTTGCCAACGGCGAGCGTGTTATTGATGCAGTTGTCCCGATGCACGTCGTCCCGGATCGCCATCCACTTCTCGCAGTGCCGCAGCCAGTCCTGTGGAGAGACCAAGCTTAGGGACGCAACGCCACTGCGCTTCAGCATGCGAAAGTTGCGAGGGACGCTTTACCTCTTCCGCGCGGAGGTGCAGCACGTTGTAGGGTGCCCCTTCGCCCTGCGGAAGCTCCGTGCGTGGATAGCCCAAGACCACCGCCTTTCGCTGGGCCTCTTCGTATTTGGCCTCGATGGCTCTCTTCAAGCGATATGCTTCCGTCAGGATGGCAGGAGAGAAATGCAGCGCGCTGTTGAGCTGCCAGAAGAGATCCCAGCTGGGATGGCCCTGCTTGATTGGGAGGGCGAAGAGAGTGCATCGCGCGTCCAGGATGGTGTGGGCGCCGACTCCCATGCCCATCGGCTCCCCCGAGGTGGCGTGAAGGAAGTCTCGGATCGTGCCGACTTGCGCAAAGGTCAAGGGCAGCCTGGCGTCGAAGTCTTTCTCCAGCGACAGGAGGCGGTAGCGAGAGCTGACGGGATGGAGCTTGCCGAAGACCTTGGAGATGCTCTCCTCCACACCGGCTTCGCCCAGCAGGAAGACTGGCTTCGCGACGCCAGAGCACCACCTGGCTGCGATCCTAGGACGTCCGCGGTCTTCGCGGCACCAGTACTGCCGGTACAGCTTCTCCAGGCCCGCTTCCAGCTGGGGCACGTCGAAGAGGTCCTCGAAGTCCTTCAGGTTCTCGTTGTGCGGCGCGCGGGATTGCCGCGGCGTAGCGCCGTTGAACAGAACTTGGGACGGCAGGAGCACTTGCACCCCTAGCAAGACGCCAAGGACCAGCCCGTCCAGCAGCGCCATCCGCTGGTTCGTCAGGCCGTTGCAGACGGAGATTCTCAGCACGACCGAGTCGAAGTCTTTGAAGAGACTGCTGGCGGACCGGCTCAACCCTCGGCCAGTGGTCCTCGCGGACCTCCCGGCGCTGGCGTCATCTCGGATGCCTGAAGCGTCTGCAGCAGTCTTGCGGGAGATGCGGCCTCGGCCGGCGCTGACATCCGCGAGCGAAACATCGTCGAAGCGCACTCCGTCGTAGGACAGGTGCAGGTGCGCTATGTACACATACGGCGCTACCACCGCGAACGCCAGAAGCAGTCGCGAGAGGCTCAAGTAGCCCCTCGCACCGCCTGAGCAAGATGCACAAGGCGGCCCACCATTCATCGCCGCGAGTGCAGCAAATGGCGGCAGCGCCCCGTGGTAGTTTCTGCGCAACTTCTGCCGCAAGGGAGAAGCTGAGATCCGGAGAGACTAGCATGTATCCCGGCGAGTTCGGCAGCGGCGCATCTGGAAGGGCATAGGACTGGTTTTCTAGCGATCCCTGCCTTTTGTAATTTAAGTCCTGCTCTTCTTCGAGGCCAAGTTCCTGCCCGGAGACGCAGGAACCGTTGGGACGAGCGTTCGGCAGCCAATGGGAAATGGATACTGCATTCCCTACTCACTCGACTGGGTAATCCTCCACTCCTAAAGGGGCGGGAGAGTGCAGACCATGGCGACAAACATGCGACTTGATATCCCATCGATACTGTGCTGGCTTGCACCTCTCGGCGGCTGAGCGGTCGTCTCGGAACTGCTAGCTCCCTCAGCCAAGCAAGTGCTTTCGCCTCCTCCTCCAAGTCAACACACGGCTCTCCTGCCTCCTTCGAGCTCCTCTCTTCGCAAGCAAGCATCCTCTCTTCGCAAGCAAGCATCCCTGCCTGCTTGCGAGCGAAGCCAGCGTCGCCCTCCTCGCGGCATACGCCGAACGACGCGAAGCGTCGACTTCACCATATCCGCGCTTGCGCCACCCTAGGACACCAGTAAGTGAATTCTCCGAAGCGTTTGGCCGACGTTCGCTAAATCTTCGTCCGGATTCCATGGATTCCGATGACCGGATCGATCAGCTGATTTTTCTTCAACGCGGCGGCCAGAACGCCAAAAGCGCCGCCTTAAGATGCGCTCTCTCGTTCTCATCAGCGCCATTCTAGGCGTGTCGGCCTGGCGGAGCCCATGCGTGCCTCGGAGAGGCGCCTCGACCCGCCTCGAAGCGCAGAAGCCCCAGATTCCCCCGGAGATCATTGAAGCAGAGGAGAAGGTTCGCGATTTGCTGCGAATCCCAGAGGCCTTTTTGAAACTTCGCTGAGATTTCCCCTCCGTTTCGGCGATTTTTTCCGATGCCTTGCTGGCCATAGGCCGCGGGGCCCGGAAGGGACATCCGAGTGGCGGCCTTTGGCGCGCTGACGCTACTCAGTGCCGGCGTTGGGGCGGTACGTACGCGGTGTTTCGATTGCAACGAAGTCGCCGGGAGAGGCTGAACTGCTCCATTTCTGCCGTGGAAAGGTGGGGACCAGCCAGACGCCATTGGCGGAAGCAGTGCCGCTGCACGGGAACATCATTGGCAACTTGCTCTACGCTGGCGTGGCGGGGTGATCCTTTGGCCTGCCGCAAATCCCTTGGCATTGAAGCGCTCATCGCACTCGCTCTGCAGGCTTAGTGGAACCCTCGTGTTCTTGGAGTTCCAGACCAAGGCGGAGAATCAGCGGGTAAGTCGGTGGCGAGCGAGTTGGAGTCTTCGTTGTGTTGTGCCTTGGTCGCTGAGCAACGTCACACATCATTCAGCGGATCTACGAGGAGGCACTGAAGAGGGTCGAGAAAAGGGAGCAGCCAACCCCTGCAAAGCGAAAAGCAAAGGGACAAGCATCCAAGAGGAAGAAAGGCGCGTCTTCCAAAGGGTTCGCAGCTGGGGCCAGCGCGCCTCCGCCCAAGCAGGAGCAGGTCCAAGCCGCGCAGGCGGAAGCTCTGCCCACGGCGGAGGCGGAAGCCGAGCTGCAAGCGCCACAAGGCCAGTACGAGTCTCCGACAAAGGTGAGCTCACAAGCTGCGGCGCTGGGATCGCGGTCTAAGCGGAAGCGTTTGGGCTCCTCTACAGCCGCTGGGAGACGCCATGGAGAAGGTGGGCCTCGGCCAGCTTTTCAAGGAGGCAGATAGCATGGCGCAAGCAAGCGCCCTGAAGCTCAATCAGGAGCTGGAAGACAGAGGTGTTCTTCCGCGGCTGGACAGTGAGGCGTCACCGGCCGATTCAGGCAGTGATTCTGGTGGTTCAGATAGTGATTCTGGTGGTGAGTGAGAAGCAGGCCGGTGAGAAAAGGGACGCCGAGCGCAAAGTGGAGCAGTCGAAGTAGGGGCCAACCCTTGCAGGCTGCCGAACGCAAAAGCCATGAAAAGAGTGTGAACGAAAAGCTTTGCCGGCGTAACTCTTTTGCTGGGCGTGAAGAAGCTGCCTCGCTCTCCACACCGAAGCCAGAATGCATCACTGCAGCCTCCAAAACCAAGCAAACACCTCCCAAGGCATTGCCGGGATAGGCGAAACTTCTTGTGAATCCCGCAGGACACGAAGAGCATGGCAATGAAAAGGCTAGGCGATGATATACATCTTCAAGCTGGAGGCATTGCTCCGAAGGATTGGGAGGAAAGACTGTTTGGTTGACATATAGCGAGCAGCAGTTCTCAGCGTCCTCGATATCCACCGACCTTTCTTTTCCATCTTCTCGGAAGAAACCTAACCACTACATCGGCTGAAAAGGAAGTCACTACACTGTACTGCACACATGCTTCGAGGCCCTGACTATCCACACGGACTCCAAAGATAAGCTCCGCACCCACACGTGGCCGTCTGCGGACTGTGGTGCCTGGTCGCGCACGCTCCGGGACACAAGGTCGCGCAGGCGCTTTGCCCTGCCGAGCTCCCGACAGAGCGCGCTCGTTTTGTTCCCTGCAACCAACTAAGACACGGAACGTGAGCGCTCTTCTCCTCCGCCGACAGCCGTGGTGAGCAGCAGCCTAGGCCTGCGCCGCCTTGTTCTTCTGGATTTCTCGGATGGCTGCCGCCGCCTGGGCCGCCTGTAGTCATAGGGCGAGTACGCAATTAGCATTCTGAAGGAGAGCGGATCTAAGAGCGCTGTTGCCGCTCTACGATCCCCTTCCTTTCTCGACGACGAACCTCTTGGAACTCCGGCTCTAGCTGCTCGGCCCTTTCATAGCACGAAAGAGCGAGATCGAGATCTCCACGGTCCTGATACGCGATGCCTTCATGCGGGATGGAATTGCTCCAATGAGGCCAAGTCGATAGCCTCCCGTATCGCCATGCGAGTTCACTCACCAAGGTTGAAGAGGGCATCGACGTAGTCGGGGTCGATGATGAGGGCGGACTGGAACGTCTTGATCGCATCGTCCAACCGCCCTTGGTCTGCACAGCGAGGTCATGCCAACGAGACAGACACACTGCGTCAGCCACATGGAAGACGGGGCATGGCGTGTGCAGATGCTTCGTACCCTGGTAGCCACTTCCAAGATTGTAGAAGGCCATGACGGACTTGGGGTCCACCTTGGGAAGCATCTTCATTAACCCCTTCGGCAGGCGTGGTGCCAAAAAAGACAGACAAATCCGATGCCAGTACCTCTACAGCCTTCTTGTAGGCGTCCACCGCATCGGCGAGGCGGTTCGGTCCGGCTGTAACGTAAGTAAAGAAAAACGCGCCTTAGAAGCCCGCTGCTGAAAGACGCGAAGAACAACAAGCACAAAACCCAACAGACAACAGAACCTCCAAAGCAGATCTCGTCGACGTACCGGACCGGAGCGCGTTTCCAAGGTTGATCCAGGTGTCCGCGTCATTCGGATCGTGGTCGGAAGCCTTGCGGAAGCAGTCTATGTCGAAGTTGGCGCCGGTGAGCCCAGTGCCCTCCCTCGTCAGCCATCTGCAGTGGGCCGCCTTACCGATGGCTTCCTCGACGCGGCCCTCGTCCTGGTGAATGTATCCAAGGTTGTAGTAGGCAAGCGCATAGTCCGGCTTGAGCTCAATGGCCTGTCCGTACAATAATCGTGAGAGGTTCGCCGGGTGAGATCCCCGAGTTCTTCTTCGAGGGCTACCTTCTCGTATGCCGCGATGGCCTCCGCGAACATCTCCTTCTGTCCGTATGCGCTGCCTGTTCCAGGTTCAGCGACGGGTCAATACGGCGCGCGCCCTCCCCCGGCACTTTCTCATGAAGAGACGGAGCGGAGTGTTGTGCGAACTCACCAAGATTGTAGTAGGCATCCACGTAGGCAGGGTCCTTTTAAAGAAAGG
>JAAMXY010001148.1:0-11497 GCA_019677205.1 Pinguiococcus pyrenoidosus
CGGTACACAACACTGGCGGCAAGGGTAGGCCGTCTATGTAGCAACTCGACCCGCTATGCATCAGGCACGTGCATCAGCTACATGGGTCAGTTGACACGTCAATTGACACGTCATCTGATGCATTTTGTGCTTGCATCAGCTGTATGCATCAGATGACGCGTTAACTGATGCATCAACTGACACGTCAGCAGGTTTAATACTTGCATGGGCCAATTAAAATACTTCTGGAAGAACCGTACAAAGAAACGTCTGATAGGAGAGTTTTGAACAACAGCCATTGGTGGAATGTACTCTTTCAAATGAACAAAACTCCCGCGCTGCCCAATGACGACCTTCTCGCAGGTGAAACAACGGGAAAAATTATCGCCAGGATAAAAGCGGAGAATTGGTCCCATGATGTCGAATCCGCTCGTCTAAGAGATACGGTGTTTGAGGCTGTGGAGCTTTGTCTGGATACGTTGGCGCGTGGAGAAATAGCCAGGCACAACGCCGCAGAGGGGACTGATTTCGAGTTCCCTCAGGATGCGGAGGGCAGGGCCAGTATGCGTGCAAAGTGGCTGACAACAGCCACCCCCATGATCGATCATACGATCGATCCTACATGATCGATCTGGCTGAAATCCATGATCGATCATATGATCGATCCTATGATCGATCACAGCAGATCGATCACCCGTGATCGATCACCATGATCGATCCGGCTCCGAACTGATGCATAGACGGCGTCAAGTGATCGATCAGATGACCGATCACCATGACCGAATGAGTTGTGCACTAGACGTCGGGAGAACGGTGAAAAATCATGAGGCCAGCAACGAAGCTAGCAAGTTGTGCATAAGATGATTGCTCGTCTAGACCACCGATTCGGGGCATCTTGTGACTTATGATTGGTCGACCGACCAGGAATGAACGAGCATGTTGTGCTTTAGAAAGCCGACCCGAGCTTCTGAGCAAGTTGTGCTCCTCTAGTCGAGATACCATTACAACTACGGTAAAATATCAACCAAGTAGAAAAGCCAAAAGGGTACAGACGCCCAATCTTCTTGCTCCCAGTCCAGGCACCAACGACTTGCCCTGTGGCGTCAGCGCTTCAAAGACGCCTAGCTAGGTGTGCGCGGTTTGGGTGCCCCTTTCAAATTGGGTTTGATAGTGACCCCTTAATGGTGTCCACGAAAATCCGTACAACAGGCAGTCGGAGTCACGCTTGGAGCAGGGATGATGCTGTACAACCCTGTCAATCACGTGCGACCAACATATTCTTTCAGCTTCTGCAACCCCTTTAGACTCGCGTAATTGTAAACCTATTTGACGGTCATAAATCTCGTAGGCATCTACAGAGACATCTCATCTGCGCCCTTATAGCCCTTCGGCAGTCAGAAAAGCCTAATTGAGCGGTGGATTCTACAACTCGAGTCCAGATAAGCAAAAAATTCACACAATTAGATCATGTATTGCGTATCACAATCCATGTAAGACTTGAAGCCAGAAAAGCCGAACTATTCGAAATCTTCGTCATGTCGAATCAATATAGACAAAGCATCACATGATTGAACCATATACTACACATCTCAGTTTACTGCATCACTCGCTCAGTGTTCCATGCTTAAACCTTAATGCTACAAATTCATGCTTAAGCCTTAAAGCTACAAATTCGATGCTTCTTATGCATTCAAAGAATCACATTGCTTGCCCACGTTCAAAGCATATTAATCTATCTAATTTAAAGGAAAACCTCAGCAGAAATATCGACCAGAAAAAGGCATAGTGGTACAAAAAGTACCTGCAATGTCAAGAAGAAACAAACGCAGTTTAGAAGTCAGAGCATTGAATATGCACTGGCAGATACAACAGGAAACGGCTCGCTTGGTCTTTGAAATCTTTCATAGTCAAATTTATAGACAGCTGTCGATTCAGCTTGGATATGCTAACTGCTGCCAAAAGGCTCAATACCCATTGAGCTGTCAGAATGGCGCACCAAGGTGTGAGTCGAGACTTTTTGCTTTGCGATCAAGCATAATCGCCATTTCTTTTTTGCTCGGACGCTACTAGAAAAAGAGGAGAGCAGCATCCCGTTCAAGATGAATCTACCAGATAGAAGCATCAGGAAAAAACGGTCTAGGCTATGACATTAGAAAATCTTTGGCAAAGATTGTTTTTTGGAAGATGTGGCAATTGAATTAAAATCGTTTTCGCCCGACAGATTTTCCTTGCAGAACGTTACATCGTACCATCTAGAGAGAATCGCACATTTCTCGCACTTTGCTAACAACTTTGCTGAAGCCATGTCTAAGCTCGTTTCACAAGCGCAAGAGAGATAGCAATGCGGATAAATGCACAATAGTTTCCAGAAATGAAGGCTTTATTTAGTGCAGCAAGAATTCTCTAAGACATTCAATAAATTGATGTGACGTAGAATATTTGTCTGGGAGGCGAGATGTTGGCATGCTCAAAGCAAATGCTCGCAAGTTCAAACAAGAAAAGATGTAATCCAAGAGGTTTTCATGGCCTGCGCTAATTGAGTACACAGATTCTTTACCGAGATGAGCGAGGTCTTTGCGCAACTGATAGAGATTTCGCATCGAATTGGATTTTATAGATTCACAACAGATTCATTTTTTTGTGGAAACTGTAGCTCTGAAAGTGCTCCGCAGAAATTTTCGGTATCAGTGGAGCAAACACAGCAACTCCTTTGTGCAAGGGGATTGGCATTCCAGCACATCTGCGATATCTTTTTGCACTTGTCTGGTGACATTACAGGGACATTGGCGTTCACTCGCCGTAGTTCTTGTTTCGCCTTATTCCTTTTCTCAAATTGGTGTGCTGAATCTCAAATTTTGTGGCTCTTTTTGGCGTCGCTTTCTCCTGGGAAGATGTTTTTACCTGTGGTCGTGTACCAGTTTGTTAATTTTTTTCTGACTGAGGCCATACTGCTGCATAGGTGTGCATTTTTTGGCACTTGGCAGAGGAGGTAGGCAAATGCACGTGGAAGAACGGACGTGGTCAGAAGGCTTCAGAGGTGAGCGCTGGTTGCTGTCGTTCGGCGTTGACCTTTCATTCTGTTCTTGGACGAGGGAAACCAAGGACACAACGAATGTTCCAAGCCTTGCATTTCTCGACCTCTAATGGAACAGACGCGCGACGCTGCACACTGCTCTGGTGCAGAGCCAACCACTGCGTCGCGGGCAGCCAAGGCCCTTTTCACTGACATCCCTACGGGTCTCCCACCTTAGTGGAATTGATCCGGTCCAGTCCACGCCTCGCTTGGATCCTCGTTCTGGTAGTAGTCAAAGAGCGAGTCTGGCCTCAAGCCAATCATCTCTTCCTTGCCGTGCGCAACGACCGCGTCCGAAAACATCTTCACCAAGTTGATGTTGGTGATCAGAGGGATTCCGAAGTCCACCGCTGTCCTCCGCATGATGTAGTTGTCCTCGATCTTCTCCGAGAAGGGCGTCGGGATGTTGACGACCAGGCACACCGACTTGTTCTTCAGCAGAGTCGAGACATTCGGCTCAACGTCTGCTGTGGGATACTCGACGAGTGTCGCGGGAATCCGGTTCTCCTGGAGGGCGTCGTACGTCTTCTTGGTGGCGTGAAGCACGTAGCCCTGATCCACAAGATCGTAGGCACAGTGCACGAATTGGGGCATCAGGTCTTTCTGGACGCTGCAAAGGATGTTCTTCCGCGGCATCTGAAAGTTCGTGGAGAGCAGCGCCTTCAGAAAGGCCTCCTTGACGTTGACCCCGAAGCAAGCGACCTCGCCGGTGCTTGCCATCTCGACGCCAAGCACTGGGTCCGCGCCACGGAGCCGCGTGAAGCTGAACATCGGTGCCTTGACGCCGACGTAGTCCTTGGGACGCGAGAAATCACCCAACGCGGGCAGGTCCAAGTCGCTGACATCCTTGTCTATCATCAGCTTGGTCGCGGCTTCGATGAAGTCGACGTTCATGGTCTTCGAAACGAAAGGGAAACTGCGGCTGGCTCGCAGATTGCATTCGATGATCATGACGTCGGTACCCTTGCAGATGAACTGCATGTTGAAAGGCCCCGTGATGTTCAGCTCCTTGGCAACCTTCGCGGTGGCGTCCGTGATGCGCCACTTGGTGTAGTTGCTGATGTTCTGGGTCGGCAGCATGAGGGTCGCGTCACCACTGTGCACTCCGGCGTTCTCCACATGCTCGTGGACCGCCGCAGCCAGGACCTCGCCATCCTTGGCGACCGCGTCCATCTCGACCTCCTTGGCCCCGTCGATGAACTTGCTGACGACCACAGGGTGCTCAGGGCTCACATCCACGGCGGTCTGGAGGAACGCGGTGAGCTGATCTTCGTTGAAGGCGACCTTCATGGCTGCCCCCGACAGCACGTAGGACGGGCGGACGAGGACTGGGTATCCCACTTCGTTCGCGAAGTTCACGGCATCCTGCATCGCAGCCAGCTCTTTCCACGCAGGCTGCTGGCAGCCGATCCGGTCCACCATGGCGCTGAACTTGAACCGGTCCTCTGCGTTGTCGATCATTTCGGGGGAGGTACCCAAGATCTTCGCGCCGGCCCTGTGCAGCGGCATGGCAAGATTGTTGGGGATCTGCCCGCCGACGGACACGACGATACCGCGCGCCGACTCCTGGTCATACACATCGAGGACGCGCTCGAGACTCAGCTCCTCGAAGTAGAGCTGGTCGCACTCGTCATAATCCGTCGAAACCGTCTCGGGGTTGTAGTTGACCATGACCGTGCGCTCGCCGGCGGCGGTGAGGGACCGAAGCGCGCTCACGCCGCACCAGTCGAACTCCACGCTGGAGCCGATTCTGTACGTGCCGGAGCCGAGCACCATCGTTCCGCCTTCGTTGGGCGCCACGTCATCTTCGTCTCCGTGGTAGGTCATGTAGAGGTAGTTCGTCTGCGCTGGATACTCGGCAGCGAGGGTGTCAATCTGCTTCACGAAGGGCCGCACGCCAAGCGCCTTCCTGGCGTCGCGCACGTCGAGGGCGGATGCCGCTCCCACGGCAAGGGCAATCTGCTCGTCGCTGAAGCCCAGCTGCTTCGCCTCGCGCATGGAGCCCTTGTCGACGCTGGCCAGATCCTCGAAGCCAGCGAGCACTTCACGAAAGCGCACGATGCGCTCGAGGCGCCGGAGGAACCAGTGGTCTATCTTGGAGTACGAATGGATCTCTCCGACGCTCATGGACTTGTCCTGGAGCACCTGCGCAATGAGGTACGGCCGCATGTCGCTGGGATACTCCAGCACATGCTTGACGGTGTCGAGGGACTCGGGCGTCTGCGTCCGCTTCGTCTCGAAGCCACGGATGCCGGGGTCCACCATGCGGAAAGCCTTCTGCAAGCTCTCCTCCCAGGTGCGGCCAATGCCCATCACCTCGCCGACGCTCTTCATCGACGAGCCGATGTCCGTCGAGACGTTCGTGAATTTGGTCAGATCCCAGCGGGGGATCTTGGTGACGCAGTAGTCCAGGGACGGCTCGAAGCACGCCTGCGTGGACTTGGTCACCGCGTTCCGAATCTCCGGCAGGGTCATCCCGAGCCCGAGCTTCGCCGCGACGAAGGCCAGGGGGTAGCCCGTGGCCTTCGACGCCAAGGCCGAGCTTCGGCTCAGCCGAGCGTTCACCTCAATGATGCAGTAGTCGAGGCTCTTGGGATCCAGCGCATACTGGATGTTGCATTCCCCCACGATGCCGAGGTGCCGCACGACCTTGATCGCCGTCTCCCGGAGCATGTGGTACTCCTCGTTGGACAGGGTCTGAGAGGGCGCGATCACAATCGAGTCTCCCGTGTGCACGCCAAGCGGATCGAAGTTCTCCATGTTGCACACGGTGACGCAGTTGTCTGCGGCATCCCGGACGACCTCGTACTCGACTTCCTTCCAGCCCTTCAGGCTCTTCTCAACCAGGATTTGCGGCGCCACGGCCAGCGCCTTGCCCGCCATGTCCCGCAGCCCCTCGGGATCCTCGCAGATGCCGGAGCCGAGGCCACCAAGCGCGAAGGCAGATCGGATCATCACGGGGTATCCAATCCTGTCGGCGGCGTCCATGGTGTCCTCGATGGTGGAGACCGCAATGCTCGGCGCGATCTTCTCTTCGATCTCGATCAGCTTGTTTGCGAATATCTCGCGGTCCTCCGTGGCGACGATGGTTTCCACCGACGTCCCCAGCACGGCAACACCGTACTTCTCGAGGATCCCGGCGTCGTTCAGGGCGACGCCACAGTTGAGAGCCGTTTGGCCTCCCATGGAGATGAGGATCCCATCCGGCCGCTCCCTCTTGATCACTTGCTCCACAAAAGGAACGGTGACGGGGAGGAAGAACACCTGATCCGCACGGGTCGGGGACTTGTCGTCCACGTTGGTCTGGACGCTGGCGATGTTCGGGTTCATCAGGATGACCTGCTTGCCTTCCTCCTTCAGAGCCTTGATCGCCTGGTTGCCGCTGTAGTCGAACTCTCCGGCCTGCCCGATGCTAAGGCCTCCGCTGCCAAGCACCAGGACCTTCTCCACCTTGGGACGAGGCGGAGCCGGCCGCGGCGCCGGGAACTTGACGCCCGCGGCCGTCTTGGCCTTGTCTCTGCAGGTCTGGAGGAACACGTCGAAGAGGAAGCGGGTATCCACCGGACCGCACGCCGCCTCCGGGTGAAACTGCGCCGTGAAGTACGGCTTCGCCTTGTGCCGGACGCCCTCGTTCGACCCGTCGTTCGCGTTCACGAAGAGCGTCTCCCACTCGTCCGGGAGGGTCTCCGAGTCCACCGCGTAGCCGTGGTTCTGCGGAGTGATGTAGCACTCGCCCGTCTGCACGTTCAAGACGGGCTGGTTCTGCCCGCGATTTCCGAAGGGCAGCTTCAGGGTCCGGGCGCCCGCAGCCAGCGACACCAGCTGGTTCCCGAGGCAAATGCCGAAGATGGGCCGGATATCATCTCCCTCTCGCTTCAGCACGTCCTTCAGGCTGTTGATGGTCTCGACGCACGTGGCGGGGTCACCGGGGCCGTTGCTCAGGAAGAGGCCGTCAAACGCGTCGAGGTTGGCGTTGATGTCGTAGTCATAGGGCATCAGGTGCACCTCGGCACCTCGTTCCACCATGTTGCGAATCATGTTGTACTTGATACCGCCATCGATCGCCATAATCTTCAGGGCATTCCCAGCACCGAAGACGCGAGGCTCCGTGAGCGACACTTCCTTGACAAGGTGCCGCTCGTTCGGGTCCACGAAGTCGGGAACGGGCTCGCCATCGAACTCGATGCGTCCGGACAGGGCTCCCTTCTCGCGAATCTTCTTCGTGAGCATGCGAGTATCCAGTCCAGAGATGCCGGGGACGCCTTGCTCCTTGAGCCAGTCTCCGAGGCTCGAAGCAGCGTTCCAGTGGCTGGCAAGGGAGGCGTTGCGTTCCCGATTAGCTGGTGTGATCGGTGGCCTGGCGCTCGTTCTGCTGCACTCCACGAACGCTTCCTACCTGTAGTGATGCGAGTAGTCTTGGACGATGAGCGCAGACGCGTGGATCCGACTAGACTCGAAGTACTTTGGCAAGCCGGTGGCCTCATCCACGGCATTCCGGTCGGGCACTCCGTAGTTTCCCACCATGGTCTGCGTGAGCGTGAGCAGCTGACCGCGGTAGGACGGGTCCGTGAGGGACTCCGTGTAGCCCACCATCCCCGTGGTGAACACGACTTCTCCGGCCACCGGCGTCTCGGCACCAAAGCTGAGTCCCTGGAGACGGGTGCCATCCTCCAGCACGAGGGTGGCGATCCGGCTGGGAAGGGGCGTTTCATCCGGGCTCTCAGTGGCCTACACAGCAGTTGAAGAAGAAGAAGCACAGGCGAAAACAAAGGAACCAGCATGAGTCTGTCGGATGGGCGACGCGATGGACCCCCATGTCCTTGCCCCCCGCTCACCATGCCGGAGATCTGGAAAGCGGCTGCGGCGCGGCGAAAGAACCTGCTTGACTGCAGCCGGTTTGGTAAACTCTGAATCGATCGCGTAGCTACGGCGCGTAGCAGCATAGTCCTCGCTGCGCGAGCACTTCGAAAGGCGCCCGCGGGAGCAAGGTGGAGGCACAGACCAAGCAAGATCGCGCAGCGTGAGGACGCCAGACGGGCCACTCAGAAATCACGAGCTCCAGCGACACCGCCGGCGATTCTTCGGGATGCAACGCTCTGAATCAGTCCTGCGTAGCATGGGAGAGCGATGGAGAGGCAGTACCTTGGGGAGGGAAGTGCAGTGAGCGGCGGATGGCAGCGTCGCCAAAGCGATGGCTTTGACCCGTCGTCCGAGGTCGCAGGGCTTTCGCGCCGGTCTCCTTAGCACCACGCGCTTCACTTTGCGGTCCGGAGAACAGCTCTCCCTCTCTGCTGAAGCTGCGAGGTCTTGGCCCCAAAAGCGCCCGAAGCTGCAGTGCTGCTGTCCGCGTCGTGTTTTTGGCGCAGTTCAACCATTCAACTGATCTGTAGGCGTCCCAAGGAAAGCTTCAGCTTTGTTTTCGACGGTTTCTATTTCTGTATTATATATAATTAAAATATTTATATAATATATTCATTAGACTTCAATTTTTTATCCAATTTTGTCTACAAAATTAACGCCAATAAAAGATCAGACTTGGCACTTGTACGGCGACCAATGAAGCGCTTGCTCGACTTTGCGAATCTCTTGGGATTGGATGGTAGCTTCTATTCAGTTTCGAGGGCGTCACAATCGCTAAGATGAGCCAATCAGCGCAGGATTCTGCCACACAAATGCAACGGGCCGGCGTCTTCCAACCACGGGGAAACTGGTGAACCACCCGACCGTTCCGCGTTCTGATTGGCGCACTTGCCATAGATCGTTTCTGGTCGATACAATTTTCGATAAATGTCGACTACTATCGATAGAATTGGTCCATCTCGAGGGCGAGAGCGACGTCGCCATCGTCAGCGAAAAAGTTCAGTCTTTGAGCGCTTCTCGGTGCGATTCTGCGCTTTCGCTTCGTCGAGCATGTCCGCCATACAGGCCTACTCGATGCGTATGCTCAGCTGCCTCCGCAGGCCGCTTCAGTGGCGCGAGTTCTCCATTTCAGCGGCGCCGGTATCTTCCTCCCTTGCAGATGCCTTTGCTACGTCAATCAGCCTCTTTTCTCCCCTGAGCTCTGCACAACGTTGCCCTTGGCCAGCGTCAAAGTGGCTCAAAATCTCTCGAAACTCTCGAATGTTCAATCGCCTTAGGATCCAGCCCCGGTGGAAAGCCTGAATGGAAGGTCTCTGCTCAGCATTGCCGACCTCAGCACCGAAGAGCTCAAGGGCTTGCTGGAGCTCAGCCAGCAGCTTCGAGCTGTGTATCGCGACGAACCACGTGAAACTGGGTGAGCCATCCTTAGGTTGTCAGGCGTCTATGCAGAGCAATTGCCAGAAGCAGCGGCAGAAGGTTGGAGTAACCCTTGGCCTTGTGCTTCGCCTCCTGGCGAGATAGCTTCTCGCCATGCGACAAGAAGTCCATGTCGATGATCTTTCAGAAGAGAAGTACGCGTACGCGCGTCAGCAGCGAGACCGGCATGTACTTGCTGGGTGGGCACGCCCTCTTCCTGGGCCCCGGCGACATCCAGCTGGGCGTCAACGAGAGCCTTCTGGACACGGCGAAAGTTCTCAGCCGCTTCAACGACGTCATCCTTGCGCGCGTGTTTGGCCACGGAGACGTAGTGGAGCTGGCCGCTCAGGTTGAGCCAAGTCGCGGCTGCAGTAGTAAGACGCAAGCTAAGCGTAACTTTGCCGCAGGCCTCTGTCCCCGTCATCAATGCCTTGAGCGACATGCACCATCCGCTGCAGACGCTGGCGGATCTCATGACCCTGCAGGACCGCTTCGGCAGGTGCTCTACTTTCGTGCTTTGCCATTGTTCGTCTTGATGCGCAGGCTGCTGACCAGCTGCCTTCGTTTGTGATTGCTCTTTTTTCCAGCTTGGAAGGGAAGACCCTCGCTTGGGTGGGAGACGGCAACAACGTGCTTCATGATCTCATGTATGGCAGTGCCAAGCTCGGGATGAATCTTCAGGTGAGCGGAGGGAAACTCAGATGCCGACAATTGTGTCAGCGAGGCGGGGAGGGGGGGGGAGGGGGTACCCACAAGGGAAGGGGTTCCATCGTGACGAGACCCTAATCGATGTGCGCCGATAGATTGCTTTCCCCGAAGGCTACGAGCCGAATGCCGATGTGATCGCGCACACGAAGGAGCTCGCTGCTGCGCACTCAAGTACGTTTTGTCTTGTTCGTTTCTTGGGGGTGGAAGGCAAGACGTTGGAAACTGGGCTCTAATGAAATCGAACAGCGCGCGTGCTTCTCACTGCGGATCCCATCGAGGCGGTCTCCGGCGCACATGTCGTTGTCACCGACACCTGGTGCGTTTCATTTCCAGAAAGCATCCGCGCACCCTGAGTTGTAATGCAAAGTGGCTTTCTTGTCGAAAGGGTGAGCATGGGCCAGGAGGAGGAGTACAAGAAGCGTGTGAAAGACTTCGAGGGCTACTGCGTCTCCGTTGAGGTAAGCCGACTGGCCAAGTGGCGGTGAAATCGGTTTGCAGCACTGAGCGTCTCCTCCCGTCTATGTAGCTCATGTCCAAGGCCGACAAGGACGCCGTCTTCCTCCACTGCCTGCCGCGCCACCCTGAAGAGGTGACCGACGAGGTCTTCTACAGCGACCGATCCCTGGTCTTCCCGGAAGCAGAGAACCGCATGTGGACCGTGATGGCTGTGATTTATTCCATGATCGGGAAGTGATTCCTAGAGCCGCACAGTCTACTACTACTACTACCAATTTGGGGTTCTCGCTATTGCTGCTGCTACTGTGGTTGCAGGCTTGTCAACTGTACACAGCTTGCCCGCGTCTGTTCGAAGTTTCTTGCTTGATCACCTAGGCTGCTCGTGGGTCCATCTCGTGCACGAACAGATTATGAAGGTTCGGCAGGATACTCAAACTGCTATCAAAAGGAACATCCCGCGCCGCCAGCAACTGCTCCACATTCTTCTGCAGCATCATGACGGCCAGCTCAAACCGCTCCCGCTCCACACCCCGCCGGAAAAGGCAATAGGTCGTACTGCGAAGTTGCCAACGGTTAGGCAAAAGGACAAAACGCACAAGAAAAGGCAGCAAAGAAAAGCGGGGCCTGGGCGCAGCTTCTGGCATACCTAGCATTGGCTCCATCCCGGACTTCGTCCCGAATCGCACTTCGAGAGCTGTAGTAGAGTATCTGGTACCGCAAGGGCACGGCAAGGTACTTGCTCAGCATGAGCACGAGGTGGGCTGCATAGCCCAGAGCACTACTGATGTGCTCATCGTCCTTGCCACTGAGGTCCTTGGGCAGCTCGAGGCCTCGAATGGCCCACTCCTTGTTGGGCATGAGCTGCAGCGGGTAGATGGACTGCAGCTCCGCCAGAAGCCGGGTTTGCCGGGCCTCCAGCAGGAACGACGTGCGCAAGTATGTGGTTTCCGCAGCCTCGGCATCTTCTTCCAGCTTCTCCAGATCCGCGCTCTCCTGTGCTATTCC
>JAAMXY010001154.1:0-14211 GCA_019677205.1 Pinguiococcus pyrenoidosus
GATTCTGCCGCAGTTTGTGTGCGAAAGATGCATACTGCTGCATGATGCTACATCATTTGTCTGGTAAAAACGGAAGAATGCTTTCCACTGAGATGGAGACCTGTATCGAACGTCAATTCTCTATGCGGTATGTGACCATGGCGGAAAAGGTTCGCGTCGTGTGCGAGCATCTGAAGATGATCAAGTATGTCGATGAACAGCTGTCCTCGTGATTCGGAGAAAAAAAACTAGTGGTTCTTTGCAGCGGCAATCATATCCGGATTCTGCCTCAATTCCTCAGATACGTATTTCAGACACTCGTGGTTTCTCTTGACAACCTCCAGCATCAGATCCAAGTTGCCACATTGCATCGATCCCTTGAGGAAGAGAGGATTCTTGGCGACGGACTCGACAAAGTGGGCGTTGCGGAGTGCTTTCTTGGACATGACGTTTTCCATGGTCGGAGCAACTGAATCTTTGTTAGCATGGTTCTAACTTCAAAAAACTATGAGAAGAGTACTCTTATGTGACCCGCTCCGGTGCAGATCGTCGGGAACACAGGACTGGGCTGCACGCCATGAAGCCAACGCTGATCATCTTCGCGCTTTTCTGCGTCTCCGTGACCAACGGATTCTTCAACATCCGACCTTCCATCGTAAGACGCAACGATGTCGTCCCAAAGCCCGTGGACTCGCGTGCTCCATCCGAGGAGGTCCTGGCGTTCATGAAGTTCTGGAACATGCAATGCATTGGCTGCATCGAAGATACGATCGAAGAAGTCGCTCGGACCACCTCTCTGAACGAGTCTGTCCAGGACGAGCTGCTGTGGGACATGTCGTATCACTTCATACCAGAAGCCGACCGACTAGACCCTTCGAAGCGCGATCCCATCGTACGAGATCTGGGAGATTCGACCGTGCAGAATGTCATGTACTTGCACCTGATGTACCTGCTGAGCCCCACGGACTTTCCCGCCGCGAGGAAATTTGTGGCGCTTCGAGGTGATCCACAGGTGGATTACGCACTGGTCTACGTGCTGTGCGTGTGCAAGCAGCTGTCCATGGAACCTGGCAAGAAGTGTAACTTTGTCGATCTCGTGAATTACGTCAAGCTCACCTTCAAGAGGAAGCCCATGGGTCAGCTTCCCATGAAGCCATGCATCGACATCTACGACAACCAGGAATTATTGGACCGAGTCATCGTGTGTGACATCCTCGGTAGCTTCTTGGAGACGGAAAGTGTTTTGGGGTCCAACAGCCTCCATGAACAGGTGTGCTACGGAGGCGCGGCGCTTCTTGCCTGGAGCCTGGAGAACTATCCCAATGCTATGCTTCGAGAGTCCTTCACCGAAGATCCAGGCGAATGGATCCGCTTTTACAATACGATGATTTTTGAGTGCAGTGCACCAGATGTGAACCTCTCGAAGGGGTTCCCATTCTTTTACGGAATCTAAATTGTGAACAAAGGAAGTACTTTTCGGTGAAGTTGGGGCAACCCCTCTTAGGTCGCAGAACTTGCTTCCACCATGCGAACCTTCTTTTTCGCGTCACTAGCTCTCTGTGCGACCGCTTGGTCGGTTGTGCCGGATGCGAAGGTGAAGTCATGCCTTCGATTCTGGAAGAGAAATGCTCCTCGGTCACTGGTGACGGCCATTGATGAGTTTTCACAGCTTACGAGGATGTCCTTTTCCGAGATCAATCGTCTTCATACCACACTAGACACCTTGAGTTGCAACACGAAAGATGTGGACCCTTTGTTCAAGGAACTACATCTTGACGAGGAATCGTTCCAGGACATCATCGTGGTCCACCTGTTGTATGTATACTCACCGATCCTGGGAATGTTTGACGATATGCGAGGCAAGCTGGAGCACCAAGATCAGACCCTCGAATATCTGCTTGTTTACGCAATTAGCATGGTGGAACTCCTACAACGCGATGATCTTACCTTCGAGGAGCTTGCAGCGGCTCTTCGACTGGAGTATGCCTACCGAGAGAACTCCATACCGTACACGGGCACGTGTCTGAGCTTTCATACGAACAGCACGTCTGTAAGCATGCTACGGACTGTCGATCTGTGCAACATGATCGGCAACAAGGTTCGTGTTACTTCTGTGTTCGGAAGTCCCCATCTTCTCGAACATGTGCCATACGCTGGGTCGGTTCTTCTCGCATGGGTGAATCATCATCCTGAGACGATTCATATCGAGGAGTTCACAGAAGACAAACATGAAGCCTTCGATGCCTTCTTGGATAAGACCATTGCGAGCTATCCGTCTGAACCATTCCTCGACATGTCTGAGGTGCTTTGTCGGGTGTGGAACATCTGAAGTAGTGAAGAGATAAGTAGATGATCTGCTTTACACTTTACAATCATAAATTCATTCGGGACGCGGCAAAAGAAAATGATAAAATCCTGACAAAACAATTTTTTTTTTCAAATCCAGTGCGATCATAAAAACTTTATAAATCCACACTCTCGAAGTGGTGCTGTGGACCCTAAATTGGTCATTTTACCTCCATTTTCCACATAGAAGTACTTCTTTATGTGGGAAAATGCCATATAGAAGTACTTCTATAGGCCTCAAAGCCTCCAAAATGGCCTTTTCGTCTTAAAATGATCATCACGACCGTGTCAAAGTTTTGAATTTACAGGCCTTTTCAGAACTTTGACACGATCTGTGGCACCGAATGATCCGATCAGATCTGGGATCGTGTTCGAGTTTTGAACTTACAGGGCTTTTCGGAACTTTGACACGATCTGTGGCATCATTTTCAGATCTGATCTGAAAATCCCGGAATTTGGCCATTTCAGGCCCCATTTTGGCACATAGAAGTACTTCTATATCGCACAAAGAAGTACTTCTATAGGCCAAAATGGCCTTTTCGTCTTAAAATGATCATCACGACCGTGTTCGAGTTTTGAACTTACAGGGGTTTTCGGAACTTTGACACGATCTGTGACACCAAATGATCCGACCAGAACTGGGATCGTGTTCGAGTTTTGAATTTACAGGGCTTTTCGGAACTTTAACACGATCTGTGGCATCAAATGATCCGACCAGAACTGGGATCGTGTTCGAGTTTTGAACTTACAGGGCTTTTCGGAACTTTAGCTGGGAAACGCGAACCAGGATTGGGTGTCTGGAAAACAGAAGACAGTAAGTAAATCGAGCCTGACGTGGGACGACATCCGACGGAAGGGCAATGACTTTTACAGTGTGCTGAGTTCCAAGATGCAGAAAGTTGAAAAGCGCTGCAGCGATGCGACAAGGCGGCTCTGTCCACGATCACTGATCATCTTGAGCATCCATGAGCTTCGCGCCTGCTTCTATGTGTTGAAGGTTATCAAGACGCTGCACGTCCAATCACCCATCCTCCTCTCCTGGGCCGCTCCTTTCTTCTGCTTCGCGTCCATGTTGCTGGCATTGTCGTTGGACGTATCATACATCCTCGCAAGTGTCCAGGAGTTTTCGCAGAACGATAGCAAGAATGTTCGCATCTTTCAGAAGCTTGTGGATTACATCGACGACGGTATCAAGAACATCTGGAACACATTGAACTCTGCCTTTAGTCAGACTCGATACCTAACTGATCAGGATCGCCAGGATGCGATAAAGAAGATGATGAGCGAGCAGCGAAAGGTGGCTAGCACCCGCCGCCGCTTCGCGTACACGACCAGACTCGTGACTATGGAGAGCTTCGGTCATCTCAGTCGCATCATGAACACCTTCATGCAAACCAATCTTCGAGAGGCCATGCTGAACACGGGAGTCGGGCCGGAAAAGATAAGCTTTGATCGAGTACGCGAGATTTACGGTGGGGCCGCGACCATTGCCATCGCTCAGCCCGTGGCGCTAAAGGGTACAGGAGATGCCTATGAGGATGCGAAGGACCATCTCAGTTTCATCGAGCGTCTAGCAGATGATGATGTGACGTCTGTTCTAAACCGACGGATTCAACAGGACATTGAAGAGAATCCTGAAAAAAATGAAGGTGACTTCATATCTGATGTAAAAATTGTTGAACTATTAACTTGTCCTTGCTTCTTTTGTGGCCAAGAACAAGAGATTGACGAGGACTTCAAGATATCATGTATCGGACGTATTGATACGGAAGAAGGTTTAACGGATGAAAACTCGATTCCATGCTGCAAGGCATGCATCGTCGGAAAAGGAATCATGTCCGCCCGCGATTTCATCAAGAGCTGCCATTTTGTGTCCTCAAATCGGCAAAAACAGGATGGTGATGAGGTTACCTTTTCTCAACCGACGTCGAATCGGGACTTCGCGGAGGTGTACAAGACTTACACGAACAAGCACAATCGTCGCCCGTGCCGTGCAGTCGACTTCACGATGTACAAGGCAAATGCAAAGCAACGTCACATTCAGTGGAATTTGACCGAGAATGAGTTCAACATGCTGACGAAAAAGGAATGCTTTTACTACGGCCGTCAAGGATCGAACATTTGCGGTGTTGACAGAATTGATTCAGATGGAAGCTATGACCTCGATAATGTTGTCCCGGCATGTTCATGTTGCAATCGAATGAAGAGCTACTTCCCAGGATTTATTGATCGTTGCAAGAGAGTTGCTACAATTCATGAGCTAAAATTGATGTTTTTCGTATATGTGCTTTCTTTTGCATCGCTTCACTAAATTATGATGCATCGTTAGAATCCTGGATACTTCAGTGTTCAATTGTTGCCTCTGCTGTTCTGTAAATCCAGTATCCCACTGAAACATTGGCCGGTTCCTCGGATGCTTCGGAATTCCCATCTTCGTCGACCAGACTCGGATGAGGTGTTCGCCATTCTCGTTCACATAGGTATGTAGATTTACGAGTCCATCCGAGTCTTGAGGCCTTCGAATAAATTTCACTTGTAGTAGGTCGTGATCAATCGAGAACTGCTTTGTTGCCTGTATCCATTCCTCGATCGACGAAAACACTGGAACATTGGCTATCTCTTCACTGCGTTTTTGGATTTTTGCTTTGTTATACACATCAGACTTCTTGTGGTAATAGCATCGTTTAAAGATTCTTTCATGGATCTTGTAGTACTCCATTGCTTTGTTCTGTTCTTCGATGCTTACGAAGTCCAATTGGGATGGATTGTAACTCACGATAGTTCGAATCATCCAGCACTGCATTTCATCAAATACACAATGCTCATTGCGCTGTCTTTCCACCTCGCTATTGCTCAGAGATCCTTTGCGAGAGGGTGCTACGTAAGGGATGTATTCAGTTACACTGGTCCGGTCAACCGCATTCTTCCATTGCCAGAAGTTCATTAGGGCTGATTGAAATCAAATATTTCCTTCTGCATTATCATATCGAATTACTTCTAGATCGTTTGTACCCAAACTCTAGCTAGCAAAGCTGAGACCACCCATACCAGAGGTGAACCGCATGCTGTTCTGCGACTGCGCGTAGGTCTTAACCTTCGCGGTGTTGGTGCCCTCGACGGTGTGGCCGGTGAGGACCAGATCGAGGGTGATGTTGTCGAGGCGACTCGCGTTGGCGCTCCCGCTGGGCTGGAACTCCTCGGGCTTCAGGGCGAAGGAATAGGAGTTGATACCAGTGTCCGGGCAGCGGGTGAAGTGCTGGTAGGGCTGAACGGTGTCGAAGTACGTACCGTCGCGCTCCGAGAAACGATCCTGACCATTGAAGCGCAGCTTGGCGGTCACGACCGGGTTCACACCCCAGCAGTGCTTGTCCATGGCTGCACTGGCAATGACGTAGATCCCCGCGTCCGAGACGCTGCTGGTGGTCGCCGCAGTCGAGGCACCGAGACCCGCACTCGTCGGGAAGGTGCCGGTGACGGCGCTAACGTCTGCAGCACCATCCGCGAAGAAGCCAGAAGGATCAATAAAGTTGTTGGAACCATCACCGTCCGCGCCACCCACGGCCTTCGCACCGACGGCCGTGCCAGAACCGTAAGCCTGGAGCGAGGGCACCAGGGCGTCGAGGGCGTCGGTGTAGTTGTGCGGTTGGGCCCCCATGAGCAAGTAGAGCGGCTGCGTGTTATCGAGCGACGCGCAGTAGTCCACATTCGCATCCGGCTGGACGACCCAGTGGATACTCTTGAGCGGGTGATTAAAGTTCAGGCGAACCTTGTAGGTGCTGGTGCCGATGGTGTCCTCACCGGGGTTCTGGATCTGCGTGATCAGCAGCTCACGCGGCTGCTGCGCGGTCCGGCGCCGCTCGGCGGTATCGAGGAAGATGTAGTCGGCGTAGATGCTCGCACTTACCAGGGACTGGTTGTAGGCTGCCGTCACCTTGTCACCACTGGTGAGGGCGCTCATGGCCCAGAGGCACTCGTCAAGAGGACGGAACTCGACGTGGATCTTGACCTGGTGGAAGGAAAGGGCAATCAGCGGCAGGCTCAGGCCGGGGTGCATGGTGAAGAAGAAGCAGAGCGGGATGTACAGGGTGGTCTCGGGAAGCGCGTTTCGCGGCGTGCAAGCCTGAGGATGGGCATTCGTCGTGCAGGGCGTATCGATGTCCGAGAACCCCGGATCGATGACGTACTGCAGCTGCATCGTCTGACCAACCATCTTCTTGTAGCCTTCCATCTTAGATTCCGTCATCGTGAGCTGATGCCAGATATGGATCCACTCACCATGATGCTTGTCGATCTTGGTTCCACCAATCTCGAGCTCCACGCTCTTGATCATGTGCTCCCCAATCCAGGACAGCCAGCGCGCGTAGACATCCTCGGTACCTCCCGCGTTGGCCATGGTCTGGTTGATCTCCGGGAGCGTCACCTGCAGGTACATCTTGTGCACCATATCACCGTTCCGCGAGATCTCGCAGGTTACGCGCTGACCAAAGTCCGGCTGACCGTTAAAGGTACACTCGATGGATTCCATCGCAAAGTGCGTGTGGCGGCGGTAGGACGCCATGAAATAGGTTACCTGCGGGTTTCCCGACAGAAGCACGTCTTGGGCACCATAGGCAACGAGTTGCAATACACCACCGGGCATTTTTGGAGATCAGGGAGTTTTATTATTAGTCAAGAAAAAAAATATCATGCTTGCGCCAGAAGAACCAGATCCAGGGCCATCGCCTCGAGATGAAAGATCGGCCGGCAGGCCTCCCGAAGCCCCTGGGCGTGCTTGAGGTACCGCGTCGTGAAGGCCCGAAGGGCCGCCCGGCCTTTCCCCTCGAGACCAAGCTGCTCGAAGGCTCCAAAGAAGACACGATGCACGTCTTCCTGGCGAGTGCGCATGGCGTACAGGTAGCTCTGCAGCGCCTGGATGCGCTTACATTGAATCTTTTCGCTGGATGCGATCTCCCGAAGGAGGGCGGCAAGCTTCCGCGAAGACGTGGTTGCCTCGGGCACCGTGCTGGGAAGGATTCGGACCTCGCTGGCGCGGGCGATGATGCTGTTTGGGAGGGATGAAAGGGAGGTCGTATGGAGGACAAAGTCAACGGTAGGATTGTGCTCAAGGATTGGCGCCTGCAGGACGGTGAAGAAGACCTGCCGAAGGTCGTTCCGCATATCCTGAAGGTTCTTTACTAGACAGGTTGGAGCTTGAGGAATGCGTGCGATGTACTCGATGATCTGAAAAAAGGCCTTACAACTATTGTGAAATTGGACGTCGATCTCCACACAAACAAGGACCCGGTCCCGAAACATCCCGAAGACAGTGTAGTCGGAGGACCTGCCCGCGCTCGGAATGACAATCGGTTTTCGCAAGAGGCACCCCGTGGTCTCCGTGCACGCGCGGATGCCCTCGACGGGATCCAGACACTCGATGATCACGGCCACCATGAGATCCTTTAGATGGAGAAACTTCTATATTCACTACAAAGGGCATGGATCCACCCACGGTTGCGGAGCCGAAAGATTCACCGATATCCACACTAATGGAATTGAAAGTTCCGAAGAGGGAACCGTCAATGCGCGAAGAGGTGGCACCAAGCGTCAAAATGCCTTCTCGTGGGCTGCGCCGGGCAGCAAAGATGGGTTCATCAAAGCTTGGACCACGACCGAGAAGACCTTCTATACGTCCAAGACAACCAATAGAAACAAGGAAAGTACAAGGACGAGGGCCACTCGAGCCTTTGAGAAGGATATGGACATCGAAACGTGGCCGAAACCCCATGTCCTTGCGAGATCCTCGAAACAACGAGTATCCGGAGAACATATCCGGAAGCCGTGCCTTTCCGATGGATCCGAAACCATCTAGACCAATGAGAAGTTCAAAATACCGTCCGTCTCGAGATCCCAGCGAATTCGGTGGCGGCGGACAGAAGCGCCGGACGCGCCGAACGCGCCACAGGCGCCCGAAGATTACTCGTCCACGACGGTCGCGTCATACACGCCGCGGGTCGAGGAAGTGATGATCGTATTCACAATGACGAAAAACAGGATGAGCATCAGGGGGCTCCAGATCACGTCCTTCTCGAGCTTGGTGTAATAAGCATGGTAGATGAAAGTCGCGCAGAGCAGCAGGAGTACGATCACAAAGAGCACCCACGAAGTCACATAAAGCCCCCACCCACTTCCACGGACTTGCCGATTCAGGTGGACGTAGTACAGCGATGCGGTGGTGGCGAGGTTCATGAGGTTAAAGAGCAGCAGAAGGAAGATGCTAAGGAGGATATTGCGCATCGTGAGAACGTTTCGGATGAAGCTGGCCACGAGCATCGTGGAGTGGCCATCCCCGAACTTTTCTTCGAAGAACGGCAGCTCCACCTTCTGGTTGCTACGGAGATCTGTGCTGTGGGTGTAGTAGCTGATGAGAAAGAGGATCCCGAAGAGGTAGCCCACCGTGCATGCGAGGAACGACGAGGCGATTCCCGTGTGCTCGCCGCGGTAGGAGAAGCCAATGAGATTGACGATCAGGCAGGTGACGACAAAAATGCCGCCAAAAATGGGAAAGAGATTCTTGAACTCGCTCACATACGTTGTACTACCGATGGTGGTGTACGCCGGGGACTCTGGCTTCGATGAATTCATACTTGTACCTTTTGGAAAAAGGTACGCCAAAATGCTGTTATTGTACCTTTTAGAAAAAGGTACGCCAAAATGCTGTTATTGTACCTTTTAGAAAAAGGTACGCCAAAATGCTGTTATTCTACGAAGACATTTTTTAATGATCCATTGTACCTTTTGGAAAAAGGTACGCCAAAATGCTTTTTTTTAAAAGGTTCTTTTTTGGTGAAGCTTTTTCTAAAAGGTTCTTTTTTTGGTGAAGCTTTTTTTAAAAGGTTCTTTTTTGGTGAAGCTTTTTCTAAAAGGTTCTTTTTTGGTGAAGCTTTTTCCAAAAGCTTCAAAGGATGCCTGCCTTCAAGCCAAATAGCCTCTGATTCTCCTCGAGATCCTTGCGACAATCCATAAACAGCGAATGCATCCCCTGAAACGCATCTGCCACTTCGGTGTCCAAACTGGTGCTGACCACGTTCCACAGCAGGGTGTTCATCGTGTGGGAAAAGCGCCGCCGAACGTTCGCGTCCAGGACTTCCTTCTGCGCCTTCTTCTCTCGCGAGTGCGCAATGGACATGAACTTCTCCTTCGAAATGATCCCCCGGAGATACCTCCTCCGTAGAATATCGTGATCCACGTCGCAGGTCTCCGGACCTGGATTGTCTCGGCAACCTACGAACAGTTCCACCATGCTCTTAAGGTAATCCAAGTTCGCCTTCTGGTCTGGAAGTCTGGCTAGGATCATCATGTACTGGTAGACATACTCCATCAACACGGGACTGTTGCACGGATCCTGCGCCTGCAAGCGCGCAACATATTCTTCGCGTGCCTCCGGATTATCTTCGAAGAACTGCGACGCATGCGGGTTATGGATTTCCCCAGCGACGATCTCGTTGGACTCCCAGGAGAAGGCGGTGCCACACTGGGTGCAGAACATCTGGTCACATCCCTCCGTTTTGTGGATCAAGATCTTGCACTTCGGACATGGGCGCGTGCTCGCCTTGATAAGCTCTACACTCTTCACGGCAGCCGGGTCACATCTGTGATTATCCTCGCATTCGCAAAAACAGTCCTTACAGAAATGCGTGCTGCACTGCGAACAAAAGTGATCCCCATCGAGGAACCCATTGCACGTCGTCGCCGCTGGACAACTGTAAATGTAAGCAGGAGGGGACGCGCTGTGCAGCACCTTGCGACGTTCCAGGTTCTGCAAGAGAACCTTGCGCGTGTCGGCGAGATCCCGTCGGAGCGCCACACGACAGGATTCGTCCCGCGCGATTTCTAGCTGCAACAGAAGGCAGTTGCATTTTTGAATTAGCTCCATATGCCGGTCGTCGAAGTCCATCAGCTCCTGCGTCATTCGCATGCTGATCTCCTCATTGGTCCAGATATCCCGTTTCCGCTTCTTTGCGTACGATCCAGTTCGCCACGACTTGGAAAATCCACGAATAAAGCACTCTAGATCAATCTCCTTCTGGCACCCCATACATCGTGGGGTCCCAGTAGATTCGAGTCCATGCCGTATCGTTTTCCATCGCGCCAATCGTAATGATGGTCGGACCTTACGTCATCTGCTGAACAACGCACGCCGACATGGAACTTCTCTCGAAGGAAAGACGCTCTTCGCAGACAAAGGCTATGATTCCCAGCACTGCCGAGACGTTGCCAGGTACAATGGCCTTGCATATCGGATCCCGCGCCGCGGGCATTCCCAAGACAGGCAGGACAACTCGACAAGGGTCGTCGTTGAGCAGGCCTTTGGATGGTTCGACAAGTTTCGCCGTCTCCTGATGCGATTTGATTCGAAGATTGCAAATTTCAAAAGCTTTCACTTCCTTGTTGCTGCCATCATCGTGTCTCGTCGCCTTCGGATCTAGTGAAGACGTCGAATTGGATGTCAGTAGATTCTCAACTTCCTTTTAAAACCTATTCCAGCCAATCATTACACCCAAAGTCCAGTGGAAACGGTCTATGCCAGCCAATCAACGAGAAGGAGAGTTGGAGGAAAGAAGTGTTTATATCATCCTTTCGCAGAAGACTCTTTGCGGCGCAAATGCCGACGCCGCAGCATGTGGGTTTTCTCACCTCTCTGAAACCAGTCACCGTTTCTCGAGACCCTTTCAGCAAGGAGAGGACGTTGATGGAGTATAAGCATGTCGCGGAAGCGGAACCAAGAGGTAGAAAGTCCGGATGGGAAGAAGAAGAAGGCACGGGCAAGTCGCCCGGACTATGGCGCAAGGCGTCTCCGCCAACAAGATTCCACCATGACTGCGATAAAGTGCGGCCTCGCGAAGCTAGGTCTTTGCAGAAAGCTTGCGGACGCGATCGAACTGGTCGTACCGAGGATCCAAAGGATGACTTTTCGAGCGTCTCGCGTTGCGAACTACTGCGTGCGCCGACTTTTGGATCAAGGAGAGCAGATGCCGATGCTTGATCACACGTTTTTCAACCGATGCCTGTCTGTGACGGGATCAAGTGGGTGCAGGTCGCGATTTCCGCCGATTCTGGCGGCATACGAGGAGCTTTACGGAGATCGGTTACAGTAGGGAACAGAGAAATGCGAAAGCGATCCATCGGCGAACGCCAGAAGAAATACATCGCCTACAGATCCGGGGGTGCATCAGAGAAGGGATGGGCGGGACAGCACTGGTGCTGCAACATGTGCAAAAAGTTTCTGGACCCGGGCTATGAGATCGACCACATCGTCGCGTTCATGCTTGGTGGTTCCGACACGATCAGCAATTGCCAGGCCCTCTGCTCCAGCTGCCACGGACGCAAGACGACCATGGACCATATCCAACGCGACAATAGCGTTATCCTCGAGAATTTCAGAATCATGTCGAAGTTCGAAAGAAACGAGGCACCAAAAAATAAAACACTGGTATGGTTCATCGGCATTGCCTCTTGCTACGTCTTGGAAGCCATTTCTGGAGCGGTTCGAAGTGATTCACACCATTAAAGTACATTCCATAATACCCCTCCTGCCACACAAATTCGCTCAGATCCACGGGTTGTGTGGACGATGTGATGTCGCTGTCGAAGACTTGCACTCGAGTATGGCCCGCCGTGAAGAGAACGATCGTGCAATCGAAAGCAATGCTCATGAACTTGAAATGGTCGGTCGAGGCCCATTCCTCGTCTTGAAGGCACCGTTTATACAACTCAAACATGCGTCGCGAATATGCCTGCGGATCATCCGAGTTAAAGGTGATCCACTTTGATACTTCCTCACTTGAAACGTCTTGATGAAGCTTGAAAATACTCTCTGCAACGAGAAGACGAGCATCTTTATAGTCATCGACGAGGCCTTTCTGCTGAAACAACACCACGAGGGCATGATATGCACAGTTTCCATCCGTGGGGACATTCACGCGAAAGAGGTTGTTCTCATGCAGGAACTGCTCCGAGTTGACGCTCGATGCGACATCTGGGCTCCTCGCTCCTAAACACGTGACTTCCTGCATGGGGGAAGGTATTTCTGAAGGCCCCAGGGATTCTGTGGAAGCTTCCCCCACCACAAGGTAGAATTGCACTTTAAAAATGCTAGACGAAAGAAACTAGTTATTCTGTTGTTGGTTTGGTTTGGTCGTTCCAGATTTTGTTCGTGGGGATCGGGAAACTGTGCGAGCAAGGAACTTCGTTTCCCCGTTTCTCGTTTTGTGTGTCGTATCACGTGATAGGAAGCGAAGATGCTGTCGACGCGGGAGATTGGAGGAATTGGAAGAACGCGAGAGATGGAAAGAAGACAATGGCAAATTTCTTCGCTTTGAGATGTGTTTGCCACTCGAAAAATGGTTCACCCAGAAGGAAATTTTAGAAATATTTTAAAGTCTATATTTTATCATATAGTCTTTATCAGACCAAGCAAGGTGGAATATCTTCAGTGATCACTATTCGTGTGCAGATGAAGCAAATCTTGACCTCGGAATTTCACCCGGGTCCTCTGGGATGGAACTTTCAACTCTTCGATCCTCCTTATGATACGTGGACTTGTGACTGCCAACTGGCGGATAAGCTCTGATTTGTGAGAAGACGCATCTCCACAAGGATTCGCCGATGAAGAACCGTCTTGTGGAAGTATCCGGCGTATTCGACCATAGATTATTCTCTTGCGCTTCACAATCAAAACCTGCATCCAATCAAGTATGGTAGAGCTTGGAAAGGGGTGAAACATTGCTCGTTTTTCCAAGGATCGGCAGGCTTGACTCGGTATGTAGGTGCGGAAGAGTTTGTATCTTGGAATCTCCATGGAGGTCCAAATAGTTCCGAAGCGCCTTTTAGCGGCGCGCTCGCACGTCAGATCTCCACGCCCCACACGAAGTCAGACGACGATGAGCTCCACTCCGCCCCCCGCCGCAGAAGTCTTTGACGATGTTCTAGCAGCTTTGCGCAGCGAGATGCTGGAGCTGCTGCCTCAAGAAGGTCCTCCAACTGAAGAGGACTTCGACGAGATTGACACGGTCTTTGCAAACGAGTACGAGACGCAGCCGCAGGTGGCCTTTCTCCTTGCGATGGGCGCGCTGGAGCGTCTGGACGATGTGAGCGACGATTTAGGGTGGAAGCTGCGAATGAGAGCGGAGTTCTTTACGGATCTCGGCATGGTTTCTTCGGCGCTTGGCCAACCCCGGCGCGCCATCGAGTACTACGAGCAGAGCCTGGAGATCCGTAAAGAGACGCAGGACCGCCGTGGCGAAGGACAGACGCTCAACAACCTCGGCAACTGCTACTTGAACCTGGGCGAGCCCCGGCGCGCCATCGAGTACTACGAGCAGGATCTGGCAATCTGCAAAGAGACGCAGGACCGCCGTGGCGAAGGACAGACGCTTGGGAACCTCGGCGGCTGCTACGCCAACCTGGGCGAGCCCCGGCGCGCCATCGAGTACTACGAGCAGAGCCTGGAGATCCGCAAAGAGACGCAGGACCGCCGTGGCGAAGGAGCGACGCTCAACAACCTCGGCAACCGCTACGCCGACCTGGGCCAACCCCGGCGCGCCATCGAGTACCACGAGCAGAGCCTGGAGATCCGCAGAGCGACGCAGGACCGCCGTGGCGAAGGACACACGCTCATAGGCCTCGGCAACTGCTACTCCAACCTGGGCGAGCCCCGGCGCGCCATCGAGTACTACGAGCAGAGCCTGGAGATCCGCAAAGAGACGCAGGACCGCCGTGGCGAAGGACACACGCTCATAGGCCTCGGCAACTGCTACTCCAACCTGGGCGAGCCCCGGCGCGCCATCGAGTACTACGAGCAGAGCTTGGAGATCAAGAAAGAGACGCAGGACCGCCGTGGCGAAGGAC
>JAAMXY010001157.1:7109-25632 GCA_019677205.1 Pinguiococcus pyrenoidosus
CTGAGCAACCAGGCAGACCTGACCGGACAGCCTCGCCGACAGGTCTTCCAGCAAAGGAGCGAAGCTCAGAGACGACGCGCCGAAGCCGTGGCTGAAATGCAGCAGCCTGCCTGCCGTCTTGGGGTCCTTCTTGCCTGCCGAGGTCTTCACGAGGCAGTGCACGAGAGTCCCGTCCTCCAGCGGCAGCAGCCGCGAGTCCGGCAGCCGCACCTCCGTGGCGTCGTAGCGTCTCGGTCTGCGCAGGAGCTCCAGATGCAACACAAAGGCCAGCAAGGTCGCCGCCGCTGCCCGCAGGGCCATCATGCCGATCTCCAGCAGCGTCTTCTCGCCTTCCATCATCCGCAGCCGCACGGCGACGGCCACCACCGGCGCCAAGATGAAGGCGAGGCTCTCTGCGGGGCCCAGTCGCCGATAGCCGAAGAGCCTCCTGAAGCTTTCCCGGGCGCCCGGGTCCGCCCTCTGCTCGCCGACCATGACCTGGTAGGCCTCCTTCGCTGGCGGGCCCGTGCGCTGCAGGCCCTCTGCGGCCCCTGCGGCGGTTTGGCTCGCCAGCTTGGTGCCCGGCCTCTGGGCCATGGTGGCGAGCAGGCGGGGCCAATGCGCCCCCAGCCCAGCCATGGCCACCGTGCTCTTGAAGAGCGCCATGCGGCTGTCCGGAGTCCAACAGGACCGGAAGATTCGGAGAAACGGCGGCGTCGGGGCCCTCCAGACGAAGATTCCTGAAAGGATCGGGAAAGTCCAGTTCAACTGCCCTCTCCAGAGCTGTGCTGTAGCAGGATAGAACAATGATGATTATAAGAACTCGCGAAGCGATGAATCACTCCTTCCCGCTTCATCTTCGGATATCCGTTCATTCAAAAACATTTTACCATTACTGAGGTTATGTACTATATAAAACATGTACTCTGATTTGAAACCGTTCTTCGATGAGAAGCGCCATGGGGCGTTGTCGGGCTGACGTAGTGGCATGAAAGCGACGCTGCATCAGCCCTCAACCAACAAAACTTATCAGCTTGTCACCGCCACACCTGACAAGCAACTCGCCGTTCGCCGACTTCGCCGAGACGGCCGCCGGAGCGAGGCTTCGGGGCGTCGTTTCCTCCTTTGATGTTCCTGCTTCCTACATCCAGGAGGAACGAGCGTAGATTGGATTCAGAGGCCATGCGGCTGAGGGATGAGACCTGTCCTGCACATACCTTCCTGCTTCTTACTCCGTGCGGGCTTCGCAGGCGCTGGCGTATTTCGATCCCATGACGAACTGGTAGTTCATCATACGATCCCTGTCCAAAGCATCATCTCTCATTAAGTCACCGACCACGCCATCTCGCCATCTCGCCATCTCGCCAAGTCAATAGGGGAAGCACGCACCTGATATCGGGCAGCGTGCCGGTGGGCGTTCCTCTGTTCAGGAGGTTCCCCTCGTCGTCGACAAGCACAAAGCTCGAGAACTCCTCGTTCTCCGCCGATCCCGGGCACCACACCAGCTTGAAGGCCACTCGCGAGCGGAATTGCACATGGGCCACATCCTGCGGAGGATCCCGGTTGCAGCCCATCATGCACGTGCTCCAGGAGCCACCGGGCCCCAACTCCGGGTCGCTGGCGATGCGGATGCCGGCACCCAGGGGATTGCGAAACGCGATGCCCTGTGCAGCCCAAAGACCAAGAATAAACGCTTAGAGCTGCTGCCGCAGAACTTGTGCCGTGCTCCTTCGGTCTGCACCTCGACGCGGCCTTCGTTCTCGTTGTCAGACTGCTCGTCAAGCATGGTGGTCAGGTCGCAGTGGTTGGCGTCGTTGAAACTGTGGCCGGTGTAGCCCTGTCCCGGCCGCGCCGTCGGCAGGTCTCTCAGACCTCCGGCCCACAGAACAAGTCTCCGGACCTACGGAGACACCTCTCTGTAAGTCGCGCCAGTAGCAAGAAACCTACCGCGGCGGCAGCAGTACCTCTTCCCAGTCTCCGGAGAGCTGTTCTTCGCTCAGACTCAGCACCCTTTCGTGCACGTTCCGCAGGCGCTCCACCGCCGTTCCCGGGTACTACACATCCCGAAGCGCGTCGCATCTCTTGTGTGAGCAGGAAGACAGGAGGGACGCACGGGAAAACGGTGAATGCACCTCCGGGTCGACCTCCATAGCTGTCGCAGACGTGGCGTAGAGGCAGGGACCCAGGATCGTGGGCGCCAGAAGCGTCGTGCGCAGCACTGCTTGGTAGCGAGACACCGGCCTTCCCAGGGAGAGCGACAGGAGTCCAGCAGTGGTCAGCGCCGCGAGCATCTTGTGCCCCCCGTGGCGCCACAGCAGCGCGCCGCAAGGTGAACGCCGCAGAACGCACAGGATCGAAAAGGGAATGGGGGATGACAACAAGCGCAACGAGAAGAACAAAAAAGACAATCGGAGAACCAGAAAACCAGGGAATGGGTCGGACAACCATGCACGTCCGTTGGGTGCGGTCGTGTGTCGAGCACTTTGGTGCGGGGCAGCGAATGCGTGCGCTTGCGTAGCGTCCTCTCACACGGACAGGCATGAGAAAAGAGAGACAAAAAGGGAAGAGGGGGCGGAAACACAACCGCATTGTTACTTAGTTGCCCAACCGAAGAAACGCTTGGCACAAGTTGAGGTTTTCCAGCGGGACATGACGCAGCTACGAACTCCCTATGCTTACTCGAAGAATCCCGGGCACTTGTCACAGCCGCAAAATCGGCGGCAGTAGTCCTTCTGGATCCGCGCCATGAACGGAATCTGAGAGATGCAGAACCAGATGTAGGAAAGATCTGCGGGGAGGACCGAGAGAGGTAAAGAGCCCAAAGCGGCGAGTAAGTCACTGGGAATTCCTGGGGAGAGACGTCCGCAAAGCGGGCGGCGTCGCTGCACATATGTATATACATGCCAATATACAAACTTACACTGAACGAAAAGCATGAGCACGATGACGCCGATTCGCGCCCCATTGTCCATGTCTGTGGAGGGAAGGCCAAAGCCGTGAGACGTCACTGGAGATCGGAGCACCGGCGCTTCTACGGTTCGGCCTTACCTTCGTAAAAGACCACGAACAGCGTGAAGAAAATGGATAGGAGGTAGAAGGACGTGGCGCCCCAGTGGTACTTGTCGAAGGCGATTCTGCAGAACTTCTTCGGCGTGGACAGCAGCATGGAGCCCACGAGAGCGATGACGTGCGCGAAGGTGAACGGAATCACGAACTCCTCAGGTCGGCCTTCCAGCACCGACACGATGAGCGCCAAGGTGCCGATGGACAGGCAGAACGCGATGAGGAGGCAGAACAGCCAGCCGCCGATGCGGTACTTCCACGGAATCTTGTCACAGCCCAATCCATCGCAGACCGTATCTAGAAACCCATCGACAGCGCGTGAGAGAGTGACCCAAGAGACCCTCAATTCGCACACATGAGACGGTCTACGCGGTGTCGCGTTGCGGCGAACGCCGTGGCGAAGAGACGCAACGCACCGTAGACGGTCGGCTCCTTCTCCTGCAGTCCCACCGCCTGGAGACCCTTGTCGATCGTGGACGGAGGCGCCTTCTTGGGCCCGAATAGCCCACCAGCCTCCGCTTTGCTTTGGCTCTCCTCGTCGCCGCCGAGAATGGAGGAGAAAAGGCCTCGTTCGCTCTCTTTCTTCGGCGCCGCGCTGCTGCCGAACCAACTCTCCGACGCAGAGGTCTCCTTTGGGGCCTCCTTGGAACTGCCGCCGAAGTTGAACATGTTGGCTAAAGACGCGCGCGCGCGGATGCGCCGTTTAAACGTGTGGAAACGGCGCGTCCTTTCTTTAGGAACGCGGAAGACGTCGGCGCCCAATGTGGGCTTCCTATGCAGTCCCCCGGAAAGATAGGCGGCGGAGGGCCAATGGCGGCGGTAAAAGATATCACTTGCAAGTGCACTGACCAATGGTGGGCGTCAGGGCCTTGCTCAACGACAACATTGAGCGAATCCAGCCTCGCGTCCAATCAAGCTACGTTGGAGATTCCCAGGAGCGAACCACATTGGGTGACATCCTCCGGTAAAGGATTCCATCCCGCAGATTCCCTCTTGGGCGTGCGTAGCATGGCGTGGCAGCGCCGAGTGTACCCAGGTACTCTTTCTGGGGGTTCCCGCCATTTCCCTTTTGGAGTTCGGACGAGGTTTCGGTTTGTCGCCGCTCTGACAAGCACTGCGCCGTTGCGCTGAGTGCCTCGCGCACGTCGTGCGGCGCGCAAGCTCTCGAGGGCTCGCGTCACCGGCGGGAGAGACCAGGGCCATGAGCTCTTCGTCGGAGGTGCTGCTGTCCGGAACGGTGCAGATCTTCGGCCCGGAGAAGAGCGCCTCCCGACGACTTTGCTTGGATCTGGGCGCCAGACTGAAGGTGTTTGACGCCCGCTCCATATGTCTTCTTGATGAATACCAGCTCGGCCTGGTGTCTGCAGTCGTGAGCGCCAAGGCGTCGCCGCGCAGCGATGTGCGCTTCCGGATTCTGGTCACCGTGAAGCGCCATGGAGTGCCCAAAGTGCTGCACTTCGGCGTCGCGGACTTGCAGACCCACAACGAGTGGCTGCGGGCGCTCCAGGGCATGCTGTACTTGCTCAAGTATGGCCAGCAAGAGTCCGTCAAGGACGACATCCTCGCGGCGGGCTTGGACTTGTCCTTTGAGGACCGCACCGTCGACGACGAGCTGGAGGGCTCCGACGACGGCTCCACGATAGTCACGCAGGACGTCCGCGACGCCGCGGCCTCGGTGGATCTCAAGCGCAGCTCCATCACGTACTTGTACTCGGACAAGGCGGTGCGCGGCACCGGCAATGATACCTCGCAGGCGCAGAAGCGCATGGCGCTGGACAACGCCACTGACGTTGTGCGCGCCGGCTTCCTGGAGAAGCGAGGCCGCCTCAACAAGGCGTACAAGAAGCGCTGGATCGTGCTGCGGCGCGACGGCAGCATGGAGTACTTTGCGCAGCCCGTCAGGTCGCAACCGAGCAGTCCGGTCACCAGCCCGACCGCCAAGGACGCCACGGGGAAGAGCAAGCTCTTGGCGTCCTCTGCGGACGAGTCCAAGGCCCAGCAGTCGCTGGGGTCGCTCTCGGCGAGGGGCGCGCGCCTGGTCCGCTCGCTTGCGAACGAAAAGGAGTTCGAGATCGTGACCAAGGACCGCACCTGGGCGTTCCGGTGCCGGGATGCCGGCGAGAAGTCCCGCTGGCTCACCAGCCTCGACTCCATCGGCGTTCTGGCGAGCGAGGCGGCAGCTCGCACGACCAAGAGCACGCTCCTGCAGAAGGCCTTTCCCACCGCCGAGCCGGAAGGGCGGCGCAGTGACGAGGCCCCCTACGACCGGCTGACCGAAGCAAGGGAAGCGCTGCAGGAATCGAAGGAGGACGATGACGTTTCCCTGCTAAACGAGGCTGTTGACACCGGCTGTCTCCCGGAGCGGCGGGGATTCCCCGATCGGTACCTCAGCCAAAGGCTGCGGCACGGGGCCAGCGAGCGGTCTGGGCAGCCGCAGGACACGAAGATCGGACCGAGCCAGGCAAGCGTCGTCAAGCTGGTCCAGAATCTCAACATCAACGCCGGCAGAAGGGCGAGTCTTCAGTGGCAGGCAACCCAGATCGCCTCCCGCCCCCCGCTCCGGAAGGCTTGCTTCCAGCCGCAAGCCGGAGAGGCGGCCTCGGAGGCCATCGAGATTGTCATCATGTCCTGGAATCTGAACGCCAAGCTCCCCCAGCCGGCGGATCTGCTGTTCATGAAGAGCCTCCGGGACGCGGGCGTCGTCGTCGTTGGAGTGCAGGAGAGTCAGCAGGCTTCGGTGCTTGCGACGGATCTGCGCGGTCAGTACACCCTGTGGCAGGAGATGCTCATCGCTTCTCTGGGCCGGAAGTTTGTCCCGGTCGTAAGCCGTCTACTCGGCGCGATTCACTTGATTGTGTTCGTGTCCGAGGCCAAGCTGCACTTGATCAGCGGCATTCACGCTGGCGTGCTGCCCTGCGGGGTAGGGAACGTCGGCGTGAACAAGGGCGCAGTCGGTGTCAGCATGCGAATCGCTCAGAAGCACGTCTGCTTCGTGACCGCGCACCTCGCCGCGGGGCAAGGGAAAGTTCGGGAGCGCAATGCCAATCTCTCGCGGATCTTCAAGCTCCTGCCCGACCAGATGATTCCAATCTGGGCCAGGACGCTGAACACCATCTCGAGCCAGAACGTCAAGGTCCAAGGAGACAAGTTCAGCATGCACCTGCCTCAAGCCAAAATACGCAAAGGTGAGCCCCGTCGCATTCAGCTATGCCCCGCGATGAAGTGTGGCCCGCGCGGTCTCACGGGAGTTGCCTCGTCGCCCGCGTCCTAGGCTTGGGCCTGAACAGAAAGCTCGAGGAGGACTGGAACGCCACGCACAAGATCATCAACACCGAAGAGGTCATCCAACGACAACGGCAGCGGCCGAACATCCGGAGCGAGCGCCTGTCTGCGCAGCGGATCAGCACGTTCATCACGGAACCGATCAGAAAGATACAGTCGACGGAGCAGATCTTTCAAGCAGGCATCAAGCACGCCATCAAAGGGCTGGCGGGCAGGAGGAGCGTCGGGTCGATCAAGGACATCGAGAAGGAAGCGTCCATCCGCGATGCCGCCGCCTCGTCCTCGGACATCCTCGCCACGCACACCGTCCTGTTCGGGTACAACAGCTACGACTTGGACGGGGTCTCCGGAGAGTCGGCCGAGGAGCAGGAGCGCCTGAGCCTGCAGGGTTCGTGCTTCCGTCTTTCTCCTCCTCCCTCCATTCCCCCTTTTCTGTTCCGAGCCGTCGGCGAGCCACTGCGTCACGAAAATCAGCCCTCGCTGACCCGTCGTTCTCGACATCTCCCGCAGGCGAGCGCGTGCTCTTCGAGGGCCCGCTATCGAAAAGGCCGCGGCACCAGATGGGCGTCAGCGCTGCCTTGGGCAGGTGGAACCGGAAGAGGTTCTTCCTCACTCCCACGCGGATCGCGTACGCCGAGATGAGCGACACCGCGCAAACGGATCCTGCAGCCACGCAGAAGCACGCCAAGCACCAAAGATACACGGTCAAGGGGAGCTACGACATCAGCGAATCGACGCTTTGCGCATCTCTGAGTTCCAAAGAAGCTCAGGGAAGGGAGTTCGTCTTTCGGCTGTCCGAAAGGGAAAGCGTGCGAAGAGCTGGTACGAGACACCTGTAAGCCGTCGGCGCTGATCCACTCTCACATGCGGCCGCCAGGTGATCCCTCCAGCGGTGCCACCTTCTCCGAAGTCAAGCCCCTGTACTTGCAAGCTTCCTCCGAAGAAGAGCGGCAAGATTGGGTGCTGGCCATCTGCGGTGCCATCGGGAAGTTGTTGCAGCACAACCTTGCGCAGCTGGGCGACGCGGAGGCCGACAGGGCCGATCAGAAGATCTCTTTCTCGAGCCTGAAGCTCACGGGTCCCGGATACGACTACGACGACGAGGACCGCGAGGAGAAGACCTTCCTCTCCCTGCGGCGTGGCCATACCACTGGTGGCGATGATCGCGTTAGTCTCTTGCAAGCCGAAGCGAGCTCTGCTCGAGATGCCTTCCGCGGTCTGCGATCGTACTCCGAGTCGGACAAGGACCTGTCTCACACGCGCTCGTCGAACAGCATGTATTCGGCGGCGTCTTCGGCGTCTGTGCGTGCCCGCAAGAGCCCTTCGGAAGTCTTTGTGGAGAGGTTTGACGCGTGCTTTTTCTTCGGGGACCTGAACTACCGAGTTGAGCTCGAGAAAGGCACGACCGAGGCCGTGATTGCCCTGAGCGAGCTACAGCGCGAGCGAGAGGTGACTTACACTGATGACGACGACGAGGACGACGAGCAGCCGCCGAGAACGCACACGCCCTTCGCGAGTCAACGGAAGACTTGCTTCGCGGAGGACCTCATAAAGAACGAGGACCTCCTGCTCCGTCTCTCGCGAGCGGCTTCGAATGCCGGATCAAGCGTTGAGTCCTCGACAAGCTTCCATTTCGCACCGCATTGGACGCGAGGGGACTCCGTGGGTCTCGAAGCCTGGCCAAGCCGGATCCGTCGGAGGCGCGCAGAAGTGCGGAGCTGCCCAGAGAAGGGGGACGAGGACGACTTCTTCTCCGTCATAGTCAAGGTATGCCCCTTTCTCTTCTCCAACTGTGGCACCTGGCGGGCGACTTCACGGTGTGCTTTCTGCCTTCTCTTCTTCTACCTTTGTCGACGCAGGAGGAGGCCTGGACACCTAGGCAAGACTACCTCGAAGTTTCTCGCCAGAGCTTGCGTCGCCTTGAGAAGGCGATGGCAAGTTACGGATGCTACGAGTACATGTCGTACGGGCAGAGCGCACTCTTCAGCTTGGATAAAGGGAACGCTTTCAGGGTAAGGCCATGCTGAGAACGGCTTCCAAGGCTTCCAAGGCTTCCAAGGCTTCCAAGGCTTCCAAGGCTTCCAAGGCTTCCAAGGCTTCCAAGGTGCCAGCAGCGCGCATAGACCTAACTTCGCCTCCCACGCATACAGTTCGATATGCTCGACTTGCGGACGGGGAGCTCCAGGCAAGGGTCGTTTCGGGAGGAGTCACACGACGGCTTCGAGCATAATGCCGAGGCGCAGACCGAGAGCCGGATGAAGCTCTCGGTGCTGAACCAGCCTGTTCAGGACCAGAAAGAAACGAAAGAGAGCCATTGGGCTACGGAACCGATCCCTTCGCAGAACACGTCGACGTCGTCGATACAGGACGAAGACGCGCTGCTGTCCATGCAGGAAGCGGCCGATCCGTCAGACGTGGTGAATATTCGCGATGGAGACACGCTGCCGAAGTCTCTACGAGTCGCGCTCAGCCAGGAGCTCCTCGATCAGATCTCTTCGCGCATGCACGACGCGGACCACGGTCAGCTCGACTCGGTCGACATGCTCGAGCTGCTGCTTGCCTTTGATCAACTTCGGGCGCAAAAGTACGTATGGCTGCAGGATGCGTGGCAAAGCATGCATGAGTTGACAATGCCCCATCGACAGGAGCGCGGGCAACATCCTCAAGGGCTGGCAGGAGGGCCAGATTACCTTCCCGCCAAGCTACAAGTTCGATCCGTACACCAAGCGCCACGACACGTCCAAAAAGAGTCGCGTTCCGAGCTGGACGGATCGCGTGCTTTTCTCCCACCAGACCGCCGAGTCGAGCGAAGACTCCGCGCCGCCGTTGGAGCTCCTTGGCTATGCGTCCGTCGAGCAAGCATTCCACTCCGACCACCGCCCCGTGATAGCGAGATTCCGGCTTGAGCTTTGAGCTCCGGAAGAGCAGCACGGCGACAGTTCACGAGACACGTAGATCCGTACGAAATGCACGCAATTGGCAATAGAGAAGAAGAAGATCACGGAAGCAGCAAGTGCGCTTCATAGAAAAGATAAAAAAACTAAACTAGAATTGATACATCGGAACAAGGTATCATGAACGCAGCATCACTGCTCGGCTCGCTGCCGCTGGTGTGGCTGCTGCTGTTGCCGTCGTTGCTGCGAGCGCTGTCGTCTCAGGTACTCATTCAGTCGTCTATGCCGGTGTCGCTGCAGAACCCTGCGGATCCAGACGGTCACCACCAAGCCGAAAATGACGGAGAGGAAGAAAACGGTGTCCCAAGCGACCCGTTGCAGCATGGTCTCTCCCAGCTTCTTTGCGATGCCAAGCCCGTTCTCCCAGATGGACTGCAGCCGCGCATCCAGCCGCTGCCTTACAGACGTGGATTGCTCCTTCTTCAGCGGCGCATCCTAAAGCGCTCGCGTCGTCAGCAGGTGAGCGCGCAACTCGGCAAGGGCCTCCAGCCCGTCCTCCGATCTCTGCATTGCGTACCTTGCTGGCGGCGGTCGGCGACAGCGGCGCTCGAGCGAAGATCGACTCCAGCAGCTGCGTCCAGCTCTTGTAAAGGAAAGTGATCACTCGCATCCATCCGCTCTCGTGCTCGTTGTTCGTGAGTCTCTCCACGGGATACTTGCCCACCCACGTCTTGAAGATGACGCCGCGCCACTCATGCATGCCGGCCCCTTGAAAGATGTCCTTGACCAGATCCACCAGCATCGACATCAAGGCCAGCGCAACTGGCCAACGAGCATCTTGATGCGTCTCTGCAGCCTCATCGTAGTACCTAGGCACGCCCAAAATAAGCAGAGACAACAACGAAGATTTGGAGACGAGGACTTGGAGATGAGGATTTGAGCCGGGAAGACTCTCCTAGCTTGCCTCAGACTCACCGTTTTGCAAGGTGAAGGTCCCTTGGGACGCCGATGCCCTTCTGGTGCATGTACGCCAGATTGTACATGGCCTGCGCCTGCTGCTCATCCGCAGCTCGCTGATACTGCATGGCCGCCCGCGTCATGTCGGCCTCCACCTCGCCACTTCCTTTAAACGCGTGATCCCCCAGACGCAGCTTGGCTTCTGAATTGCCCTGGGCGGCGGCCCTCTTGTACATTTTCACAGCCAGCTTCGCACACAGCGGCTGGTAGGAAGCCATCTCCTCGGCACTCGCTGCGTCCACGTAATACGGACACACGTCCTTGTCCAGGAGCTCCGCCGCATTCAGTTGGGCGACCTCGAATCCAGCTTCGGCTGCAATGAGATAGTTCAGCACCGCCCCATCTAGGTCCCCGAGGCTGTAGTGGGCGAGCGCGCGCTCTAGAAGTTCACCCGGTGGGCCCCTCTCTGCGACCTGTGGGGACAGCTTTCCGGTGAGGATCCGCTGCAAGGCAAGCCTTCTTCAACTAGTTTGACTTCGTTCTGTTGTGTCTCACCATCTTGAACCATCCCACGCTGTTTCTGCAGCTTCGCGCAAAGCCGATTCCGCCGAGGTGCAGGAGACCCAAGAGATGCTGTGCATTGACGTTTCCATTGTTCGCCGCGGTCGTGATGAAGGAGATGGCTTTCTGCAGGTGCTGAGTCGGGTTCAAGTTCGCTTCTGCATCCGCCATCGAGCCTCTTCGTCCGTCGCCCGCCTCGCCCTCCTTCGAGTTGGTAGCCGGCCATCGAAGCCTCAGTCTGGGCACCTGCGGCGGGAGAGGGTGAAGCACATAAGAACTCTCAAGGGGAAAAATCAACAGACGAAGCCGCTGCCGGCAAAGCGTCGTTACCTGCTTCTCCCGATCCCCATCGTCATAGTTGATGTCAAAAGTGCCGTCGGCGCGAGCCCTGGCGATGACGCCTGGATAGTACCTGCCGTGGCCGAAGAAGTTTCCCTCGATGCGCTGACCCGCTTGGAGTCGCTCGGTCGGGCCGATCTGCCGTGCCCGCACTGCTGACACCACCTCCTCGAGCTGCTCACGCGTCACCAAGCTTAGCGAGCTGGCAGAGCTCTGCTGCTGGGCGTTCTCTCTTCTGCTCGACTCGCCTGCAAGGTCGAGGTGGATCACTCCCAGCCGAAGGATGGCCTCCACGGAGCCTTTCTCCCTCGCAAGGTTGAAGTTCTCCATAGCGATGGCCACGTCGGGAGCGATTCCCAACTCCCGCGATCCCGCAAGGTAGAGTCTTCCTAGCCCCTCGTAGGCTTCCATGATGTCGTGCTCCCTGGCGTACTTGAAGCTATGAAAGGCTGCGACCTCGTTCCGCCTCACCCCAGCGCCGACGAGCTGCATCAGGCCCAGTTTCGCCTTGGCCACCGCAGATCCCTGATCAGCCGCCTTCGCATAGTACTGCGCCGCCTTGGGGAGGTCTTGGGCAACGCCCCGCGCACCTTTTCGCGGAGTTGTCATCGTCAGTACGTCGCCAGCGCCCAGGCATCGCTTGGCAGGCTCCCAGGAAGCCCAGCTTACCGTAGTAGTAGATGTTGCCAAGCGCAACCGCCGACGCAACATCGCCATTCTTGGCATTCATGCGGTAGTGATTCAAAATCGCGTCGTCGAAATGGGCCGGGTAGGACTTGCCGTGGGCGCCGGTGATGTAGCTCAGGCGGGTGGACTCGGCCGGCGTGTAGACGTTTCCGCGACTCTCCGCCCATTTCAAGACCTGGTTCGCGGCCAGCTCGTAGTACTCGGCGGCCTTCTCGCACCTCTGCGGAACCCCGTATCCGTGGAGATAGCGGTATCCCATCGCCATCTGCGCCTATGGCAGTGGCGGCAGCAAACCTCTTTAGGCCCCGAAAGCGAACGGCATGGATGGCACAGGGCTCGAGTTCCTCCTTGCTTCCTCGCTACCTGCAGATGACCTCCGGCGGCCGCTGCCCTTTCGTAGAGCACCGACCTTGGATCCTCGTAGGTCTCTTGGCTGATGCGCGCGAAGTCATCCGAGGCAATGACAGTGCTGTTCAAGAGGGGGTCCTCCACACGCTCCTTCTTCGCCTCGCCGCGAGGGACCTCTTGGTACGATTCCCCTTCCTCTTCAGATGGGCGAAGGACCGTCGAGGGCGCGTTCAGCTGATCCGTTGCAATGCCCTCTCCCTTCTCGTTCGTGTCAAACTCCACGTCATAAACCTGCCCAGACGGCCAATGGTCAGCAAGGGGCCTTGCCTGCGAGTGATGCATGGCAGGGGCGAGCGAACCTCCTTCTTGAGGTGCATGCGAAAGTACGTGGTCCCATCCGGCTCAGCCCGGAAGGAATCCTGCAGCGGCCGTGCTTCGGACGTCACGGTAGCCGTCTTGCCCTTTGGCGACACGACGACCCGGTCGCCAGGGCGAAACCGGCCGCGGAAAGTCCTATCCAGCACGCGCGGGTCGTGTCGATCCGGCTTCCCTTGCATGTCGCCAATACCCGGAGTGGCCGCCTAGGGGGATGGAGCCCGCGATGGAGCACGCGATGGAGAACGCGATGGAGCACGCGATTTAGCACGCGATGGAGCATCGTTAGCAAGGTGACACGCAGCGCAGCTCTCCCTTTCTTCTTTTCACATCTTACCTCGCCGGCGCCGAAGAGTCCGAGACTGTAGTGCACCGCCAGCATGTGCTGAGAGCCGGGGTGGCCGAGGCCGGCGGCAGAGGCGAAGTAGCCCCTCGCGGTGGCGAGATTCCGTGGGAAAACCGCCTGGCTGCCGCCGGCCACACTGGCATACCCTGCCCGCACGTCACCTTTCCCCAGGTGCAGCATGCCGGGCGCAAAGTCTGTGGCGAGTCGGCGCAGGAGCAGCGCGTCGATGACCCGATGCAACCAGTTGCGGTAGCGCGGTGGCTTCTCATCTGCTCCTTCCAGCGTGGCGATGCCCAAGAGGAAAAGCGCCTCCGACACGCCATGCCCAGCCCCCCAGACGACACAGCTCATGAGCAGCTCCTTCGCCTCCTAACAAAGTAGAGAAAAGCGCCGCAGAATATCAGCTCAAAGCGCATCAAAAAGAAAAAAAAACGACCAGTTGTTCTGCGTCGAAGCCGCTGATTGCAACCTTCATCCCCGCTCTTCCTCTCTTTCTCCCTCGTTTCAAGTCCCTCCCTCCGAGAACGCCTCCCCCCTCAAAGCACACTACCAAAGTGACCATTGGCGCCTTTCTGACGCCTCTGCAACCGACTTTGGCGCCGCGAGAACCGTCTTTATCCTGCGTATTCTGAGGGCGCACCTGACTTTTCCCCATATGTGGATAGTTTTCGAGGCTGAAGAACCACTGCAAGCGGCCCCAGATGCCTGGGTCGCCTGCCCAAAGCAGCTTCTGAGGCGACAGATGGCCCAGAAGCAGCGCTGCCTCCGTTAGTATGGCGCGAGTGCCCGCCTCGTCGAAGCCCTGCTCATAGATGCCGGGTGGGGGGTCTCCCTGGCTCCTGACGCCGACCGCAATCCCCGTGGCCGCTGACGTCGCCTGCAGCGCAGCGACCGGAATGGCCAAAAGAGCCAGGAGCCACCATCCGGAGCGCATCTTCGCCGCAGATCTGGCGGGAAAAGCACGGGCTTCCAGCGGTGAAACCAATTTAAAAATTTGTATCTTCCAGTAGAGATTTTATAAATATGTGGAATAGTAGAATATTTTTATTTTATTAGTAACGTCAACAGTTTGTGTTGGTCCGCGTGGCAGACTACCACGCTAGTGGAGTACCCACACCACAGGTAGCAGAGTACCCATGCCAAATCCCCTTTTTCAGGTACTCCATGCGCCCAAAACATCCCGTCAGCCATAGCACAGCGCCGCGGCTTCGGCCGGGGTTTCGACCGCCCAACGGCGTTGCCGCCGAACCCGTTATCGGCTTCGGCCCCCTGTGCCACAGGCGGATTCCCGCCGAAACGCCGGTTCCGCTACTTTCCCGCGCAATTCGGTCGAAACAAATGCGGCGAAAGCGGCTGTTGTCGCTCTCGCGCTGCTGTGCTGCTGCACCATGAGCCAGTGCTGATTGCCCGTGTCGTCGTGGCGCAAGATCCCCACTTGGTGTGGTGACATCTGCTGGAGCCAAGATGAGCGGCGTTGAAGAGGCGCGCAAGTTCTTCGAAGAGGCGGAGTATGACGAGTGTCTCGCGGCGCTGTCGGGCCTCCCAGCGGCTTCCGACGCCAGCGCCAACATCTCCAAGGAGCTGATCAACCTGCGCGCTTGCTGCCTCCTGCGCAAGGGTCTGGTGGACGAGGCCATCGAGCTGTTTGACCAGGTCTGCAGTGTCTGAAGTGCGACCCCGCCGCAACGCGCTCCTCCCTAAGCTCGTGGACTGACGCCAGGTGCTGAGCTTCGACGCTGCGGACGTCACCGCCATCACCGGAAAGAGAGGCGCGATGATGGTGCTGGTCCGCCGAGAGGTGGACCGCGGGAACGAGCTGTTCAAGGCCGGCGACGCCGAGGCGGCGTTGGAGGTGTACAACAGCGTGGCCGGCCAGGAGATGGATCCGTCGACCGCGTTCAACCTGGGCAACAACCGAGGCGCCCTGCTGGTCCGCTTGGGCCACTTCGAGGAAGCGCTGACCAGCTTCGAGGGCTCTCTGGCGCAGGCGCCGGACAACATCGACACCATCCACAACAAGGGCCTCGCCCTGAAGGCGCTCTCTCGCTTCGAGGAGGCGCTGGAGGCCTTCGAGACGTGCGTGGCGCTGGACGCGGGCTACTACTCGGCCATCTGCGGCAAGTCGGAGACTCTCACGGCGCTCTCGCGCTTCGACGAGGCCATCAAGGCTGCGGACGCCGCCATCGCGTCCCGCCCCGGAGAGCCGCGGGGCTTCACCAGCCGAGGCTTCGCGAAGCTCAAGGTATCCGACTTCGCCGGCGCGGTCGCGGACCTCAGGGAGGCGAAGAAGCTGGGCAAGTCCGGCACGGACTTTGAGAGGGTCTTTGGCCTGGCGCTGGCGCTGCTGGGCGACAAGTTTCTCGAGGAGAAGAAGCACCAAGAGGCGATCGACTGCTACACGCAGGCGTTGTCCTATGGCAGCGCCGACCACCCGAGCCCCGACCTGCTGTTCAACCTGGCGCTCGCCGAGCTCACCACGGGGAGGGTGGAAGAAGCAGTGCAGGGCCTGAGACACGCGCTCGAGATCCAGCCGGATCACTACAACGCCGCTGCCGCTCTGGGGCTGCACCTGGTCAACGTGTCCAAGCACTTGTCAGAGGAAGCGCGGGAGGCCGTCCGCCTGCTGAGCAAGGCGACGGAGCTTCGGCCGCAGGAAGCCGAGATCGCGTTTCACCTCGGCATCGCGAACATCAAGGCGGGCGACTACAACCGCGCCACGGTGGCCTTTGAGCGGACTCTGCAGATCCAGCCCGACCACCAGCCGGCCATCAAGGCCCTGAGCACCGTGAACGGCCAGCTGGCGATCCAAGCCGCCGGGCTGGGGGCGCCATGCACGCCCACACGGCGCCTGGAGACGGCGAAAGAGGAAGAGGCCACCCTCCAGGATGCCGACTCCATCGTGGACGTGGTCGCGCCGCGGAGAGCCATCGGCTCGGAGATGGGGGCGTTGGGTGGGAAGGTCTCCACCCGGGGCAATCTGGCTTCCATCGCGAAGATGCGGTCCATCAACGAGAAGGGAGGCGCCCTCGTGTCGCTGTGCTTCTCGCTCGAGGAGCTCCAGTTCCCGGGGCCCTACCCGGAAGGCACCAAGGTCTGGGCGCGCGAGCAGTACCTCTCTGACGAAGGCTTCGAAGAGGTGTTCGGCATGTCGAAGGACGACTTCTCCAAGCTGGCTAAATGGAGACGCCTGGCGAAGAAGAAGCAGGTCCTTCTCTGGTAGATTCGAACAAACGATTCTTTCATTTCGGTAGGGACGGAGCCCGCCGCGGAGCAAGCCGTAGCTTTGGACGCATGCACCCCACAAACACCATTTTACTTTCTCGTGAACGTCTTTCCCGACGAGGTCTTCTTCTCCTTGGTCTCGTCATCCATGGTCGCGCGGTTGAGCACCTGAAGCCAGGACGCCACCTTGGAGCGCATCCGCATGTGCAGATACGTCTTGGACGCCTTGATATGGTACATGAGGTAGCCGCGGAAGCCCACCAACTGTCGAACAGCCTTGAGAAGCTTGTCGTCGGTCTTGACGTGGTCCGGGAACACCGTGAAGCTGACGTAGCCAGCGATATCCTCCCCAGCCGGCAGGTTGAGACTCGCCAGCTCTCCCGGAGCGTCCGGACCAAACGAGCACGGCGGAGAGTTGTTCACTCGCCTGGGCGTTTGGGAGTATGAGGAACTCCAATCCAGACGCCCGCTATGGCGACATGCCACAGCCACATGGAACTCACCTGGGGGCATCTGCAAACTCTTGGAGGAACACGCGGGCGAGCGCCTTGTCGGTGGGCTCCGCGAAGTCCACTCTAAAGACCACAGTGACCCGTCCAGCCCCGTTGCAGATGTACATGGTCTCGCCCTTGCGATAATCCAGACTGACGATCTCGCCATCGGCGGCCGCCGCCGACATCAGATCCCCCGAGCCGCGAAGCTGTAGAGCATAGAAGAAGGCAGGAAAAAAAAAACAGAAAGTCAGGCAAGGTGGCAATGGGGTTTAGGTTTCAGACTGGGTCTCTGCCCAGCGCATGGGTTACTGGTTGCGGCTCCAATTCAATGCAGCCCACCAAAGGGAGACCCCTTTTGGCGGCTGCTTCTCTTGGGGGGGGTGGCATGTCCCAACTTCGCCAAGGAACTCACCTTCTCGAACTGCGCCTGCAACGGCGCCCCTTGGAACAGCGTTTTCAGCCCGGTCATCTTCGCGAGCAGCTCATCCGGATCCTGCGGGAGAGCAGTCGCGTCCACCCGGATCGCGACGTCGAAGCCTTCCTCCGCCTAGAATCATCCGTTCATTTGCTTCATTAGCTATTTTCCTCTCTCTCTCTCTCTCTCTCTCTCTCTGCTTGAGAGAGTTGCGAAGCGGCACTATACACAACTGCTCCTTACCGGAACTTCTAGACCACTGAAGGCCGTGTCCAGCAACGCCTGACCGCCGTGCGCCTTCAGCGCTTCCGCGCACGGCACGCTCATCTGGAGACTCAACTCGTTCTCGGCTGCGCGTAAAGAAACCGGTCTGGTCAAAGATTCCGAAGCCTCTCTTCGCGCTGCTGACATGGGCGCCGCACCTTCTGGCGCGATGAACAGCTTGTAGATGACGTCGTCAAAGTCCGCGATCCGCAGCTCTCGCGCTTCGCGCCTGTACCACCCTCAGATTAGGCCACAGGCGCAACTTCGACGGACCTCGGACAGCTGTACCGGTCTTCTTTGAGCACCGGCCCGATGGCCTCCTCCAGAATCATGTTCTGGGGGCTCAGGTGCACCATGCCCGTGAGACGCTGCGCCATGATGTCTTACGGTGCGCAGAGGACCACCGCGAGGCTCAGTGTGCGGACAGCGGCAGCGCGTGCCGGAAGGCGCAAAAAACGTTGTGGGGTTTGGGGCACCACTCTGCGGCTTAGGATCGCGTCCGAGGCGTTTCAGGCTGGAGTACCGCGCGGTACTGTTCGGGCCCAATTTCCGAATTCAGAATTCCGAAAGATCTTTGGGTTGATTTCACCTTATGAACCGGGAGATAGTGGCGAGGCGGCGTACTTCGGGCAGATAAAGTTTTGGAAATGGACGCTTGTTGGGAGCTGCACGACCGAGGAAGGCAGAAGCAGTTTCCCGAAAACAATAGCGGGTGCAATCCGAGATGAAGGATGCTAATAGGACCAAATGTGACGTAGCTGGTGACGTGCACCATAGGAGTGACGTTGATCTAGGGATCCTGGTTCGCCATCCAACTCACAATCAACCAACTCCAACGCTCTATCCTCAAGTCCTAGTTCCAAGCCTTCACCAGCGGGCACATCAGAGAGAGGAATACAAAAGTGGTGACACGAGTGGGATCCGCAGCAAGGCTTCACTATGAACGAGGAGAACAGCGATCGTCCAACGTCCAGGGCGAATGAGAAGTTAGTTCTCGACGACACTCTGACGTTGGAGCAGTTAAGAAGGAGAACGAGGTCCATCATCACCCACATCATGGGTAGGCGGGGACGTTATGCCAAATACCATCACCCTGCACTCGAAATAGGAGAGTATCTACAGGGCGGACATCTGATGGAGGCGTACATCCACTTTATGGACAACGCTGACCAACGTCACTCCTTCGGATGTTACACGTTCGAGGACGACCAGGTCACCATGGACCCCGACAACGTACCGTTGGCTCTTCCTGCAGTACGCAGAGGCCTTCCGGACGGCCTCACATTCGTCGGTCAGC
>JAAMXY010001160.1:0-17940 GCA_019677205.1 Pinguiococcus pyrenoidosus
TCCGCCCCGAAACCGTTTTCGACTGAGTGGCACCAGCGTAGGGAGCGTCCAGCGCGTCTCTTCGGAGCAATCCAAAGTCTCATCTCGTCCGCTTGCCACGAGGAAGCATCTTCGCTCCCTGGATCCGCCGTCTCGAGCGGCTCTCGCCAAAGGAAGCCCCGCAACGTGGGCGAACTCTGTACTCAGTTGGCAGAGCCGCCTGTACTCCTCCGCCGGTCGGTGTCTCGAAGATTTGCAGGCGTCCAGAGGCTCTATGGCAGCCGTTTGCTTCGCCACATCTGCATGCCCTTCCCTTTCCTCGGCTTGCATGACGGGGCCGGCCGCGGGCCGGTCCAGAAGGTCGGCGCTTGCGACCGAAGCTGCCGGTTGCGATTCGAGTTGATGGTCCGACGAAATAGCGGCGCCGCGGTTGTGGCTCCCACGAGAGGAACATGCCGCTGCAGGATGTTCCTTTTGTGGTCTTTGGCTTCGTGAAGAAGCACTCCGAACCGTACTTCCCATGGCAGCGCCACCGGCTGGCAGAGGAGTCCCCGGACTCCGGCTCTTCGCATGCGCAGCCAAGGCTGAGACCAGCGTAGCATCTGCATCTCTGCGATCAGGCTCTGCTTGATCATCGCCTTTCTCGGAAGTGCTAGGAGGTGGAAGCTTCCTTGGAGAGCCCGAGTCCGAACCTGAAACGGCCGAGCACCTCCAGGTTTGAGCAGCATCACGCGGGAGTATCAGCGCGTGAAGCCTCTGATCATTCAGGCGGAAATGCCCGCGAGCATGCCTTAGCTTGTGCATGATATCTCTGGAGGCGGACGCGGCTTGCATGAGCTTCTCTCGATCTTTCGACTCTGACAGAATGACCACTCTCCCGGTCCTCCTTCGTCCGGTGCGGCCGGCCCGCTGGACGAGCCTTGTGGGGGAGCGGACGCAGTTGAACATCACGATCAAGTCAACGGAGCCGACGTCCAGCCCTTCCTCCGCAATCGAGGTGGCGACAAGCACATTGTACACTCCTTCCCGGAAGTTTTCCATCACCCGCAGCTGCTCGGACTGCGTTTGGCCAAGACAAGCCTTCTTCTCTGGTTGGCGCTGCAAGACGCCCTGGGCACCGTCGATCGCTGATTCGCCTGTCGCCGCTCGGCTCTGCCCTACGAAGGCGTGCGGTCGGAGAAGCCTCGGTGGCGCCCCGCAAAGGTTTGGCGCGCTCAGCTCGGACCAGATCAGGTCGACGTCGTCTCTCGACTCACAGAAGACGATTGCCCTTGACGCTCGCCCTCCCTTCTGGTGTCGACGGAAATGCTCCATCAGCAGCTTTCGGAGGGAGTGCAACTTGGGCGCGCGGGAGCCCCGACGACCGAGGCTGTGAGATAGCTTGAGGACGATGGCCACGTCGGCACGAAGACTGCTTGCAGCAAACGCTGCAGAGAACTCGCGGAGCGCTTCGCTCTGTTGCAGCTGCTTCAGGTTGTCGATCATCGAGGGGACGCTCTTGCTGCAGAGCTGCCTGTACGCTTGGATGACCGTTCTCAAAAGAGTTGCCGCGGCCTGCAGGCTAGGCTGTGCAAGGGCGAGAACGTTGCGTTAGTCGCCTGTCTGACGGTGCCTCCCGCGCTCCAGCGCGCTCGACGAAAGGCTGCGGTCTTACTTCGGGCCTCCACGAGGATGCCTCGCAGGCTGCTAAGGCAGGCTGCGTTAAAAAGGATGGCCCATTCGCGACAGGATGAACCTTTGGCAGGCAAGCGGCGGCTGCAAGGGGCTCTGCAACGCAGAGCACGAGCCTCCTGAGCCAGTCCCCCACGGCGTGCAGGCCATCTTGCTCCCGGACGTACACGACCTCCTCTTGGCGCTGATGAATATACTTGGCCACGTCGTCGTCGCGATCGTCTCGCACGAAGACCTGCAGCAGATCGGAGCGGGAGTAGCTCAGCATGCGCATGCAAAGTAGTTTCGGGCGGTAGAAGGCGGTGAGAGCCATGCGGGATCGCGTGTGGAAGGAGGCTGCCATTCGCACCTTCTCAACGAGGAGGCTGTAGATCACCTCTTGCACTTTCTTCTTGTCCTTTCCCGGAGTCGCGCTGAGGCCAACGATGCGAAAGTTCTTCTTCCTGCATCGCAGCTCCCGGACGACGTTGACGTAGGCGTAGGAGCCCGTCGCCCGGTGGGCCTCGTCCACCACGCAGAGCACCACTTTCTCGGCGGGAAGGTGCCCGTCAGCGATATCGTTCTCCACCGTCTGCGGCGTCGCAAACAACACGCTCTTGTGCTGGTAGAGTTGTCGTCTCCGTACAGGCGACACGCTGCCACTGACGTCGGCCACGGCTTCTCTGCGAAACGCTGCGATGCCCATGCACGCCTCGATCTGCTGTGCCACCAAGGGCTTGGTCGGGGCCAAGAAGAGCATGACACCGCCAGGAAACCACTGCTGATAATTCCTCATGACCGCAGCGGCGATGAACGTCTTGCCCAGCCCTGTCGGGAGCACGACGAGCGTATTGAAGAAGAGGCACTCGCGCACCGCGGCCACTTGGTAGTCGCGCCTCTCGCGGTTGTCCGGATAGCTCCAGGTGCCCACTCGGGAGTCCGGCGAAGTAGGAGCGCCTCGCATCTGAGACAGAGGCCGAAGGGCAGGGAAGCGCCTTTGGACGAGTTCGGGGTGTTCAACGCTGTGGAAGTTCGAAGGAAAATGGCGGGAAAAGCAACGGGTGGGCGGCGCAACAATTTAGAAATATGTCATTCAAAAACTTGATAAGTTGGTCATTGGCTGTGCCATTCCAAGGACACGTTATGTCGCTGTGATTCAGGTCAACGCTATGGCAAAAATCCCATTTTCGCTGGAAACGGTAAATGGCCAGAAAGAACGGGCAAAGATCTCGCGAGGAAAGCGAAAGCCAAAAACACGTCATTCGCTTCTGCGTCGGAACCCTGCCGTAGTTGGCGTCGTCTCCGGATTCACGCCACGTCCGCAGCGTTATCGAAGGACTGTTGGCTGCAAGGCGTGGGAGGCAGCCACTATGCCCGCGAAGCGCAGGTCGACGAGAGCGAGTGGCTCCAGCAGAGCCAGCAAGAAGACGAAGCGAAGAGCGGTAGGACGCCTTTAGCCCTTGTCGGGACGGCGCGAAATACGGCGGCCTCATGGAAGGCCTTGACTTTTAGGCGGTGGTCGAAGAAGCAGACGTGGAAGCTGCGGAACCCGAAGTCCAGGAGAGTGCCGCCGCGGAAGCTGCTGCTGCCGAAGAAGCCGCGTCTAGCAAACCCGCTGCGGCCTCGGCAAGCGCTGAGAAGCTGGTGTACATCGAAGCATGCAAGGTGACGAAGTTGTGGTCTCGAGGCGGTGATGACAGAGCCGCTCAGAGGAGACAAGCTGAGCGACCTTGAAGCCTGTGATCTTGTTCTAACGCGGTGTGCTTGTAGTCCTGACAGGCATTCAAAACCCGTGCTGACAAGCTCCAGAAGAAGCTGAAGGAGCTGGACGACAGCATTGTGGTTTATGGGCATCCTCGCAGTGGCTTCCAGCCAGATCGGCCGCTGGAAGAACCCGCCAAGCCCACGAAGGGTGCCTTCAAAGTCAGCGTCGTGAAAGACGACGACGTGGTGGAGGTATTCAAGACCGGCCCCGAGGCGCGCCCTTTCAAGAAGCTGAAGAACATGGACATCGACTCCGTTGCCGATCAGATTGTTGCAGCGCTGGAGTAAACTGGTGAACACCGCCGTGCCCACCCTCGGCAGGACTCCGCTGAGTCGTAGGCCACGCGCATCTGTCCGAGGCGTTCCCGTGGAATGAAATGGATGGTGTCGCACTGACACGATCTGTGGAAGCTTGGGGAAGCGCAAGAGACGCGGTGGCGTGGTCCCGCAGGATCAGCGCGCCTGCCAGGATCCATTTTTAGGCTGTCCAAAGGATGAATTAGTCGACCGATGCTTTGCTCTCCGCTTTGGACTCGCAAGAAGCCTCTTCTTGTTCTTGTTCTTGTTCTTGTTCTTGTTCTTGTGCTTGTGCTTGTGCTTGGCCTTGTGCTTGTCCTCGTGCTTGTGCTTGTCCTTGCGCTTGTCCCGGTGCTTGTTCTTGTACTTGTGCTTGTCCCGGTGCTTGTGCTTGTCCTTGCGCTTGTGCCGGTGCTAGTTCTTGTACTTGTACTTGTACTTCTTCTTGCTCTCGTTCTTCTTCTTGTGCGTCTGGCTCCTCTTGCGCTTCTTCTCCGTCTTGTTGTTTTTCTTCGTCCTCCGGGGTGGCGTCGCCCTCACTGCTGTCCCGTAGGATGGACAGAGCAAGGCCTCGCTTCATCTCCCTGTCCTCATCCAAGCCCAGTCGGAAGGCCAGATTCTCAAACTCTCGAACTCTTTGCTGCAGCATGGCCTCACTGAGTCGGCTCAGGTCCTTCAAAAGCACGGTGCCATCATCCTGATCCTGCGAATCCAGCCAGCCTGTGAGATCCTGAGCGATGTGCAGCGCTCCTCCAGTTCTTAGCCCCGCAGGGCGCACCTGATGATTGAGGTAGGCGTATAGGTCGCGCAGAGCGCCGCTCACCGGCACCGGCGGCGGGATCGTTCGAAGTTCTATGCGGCGGCGCTTCGCCAATCGCCTGGCGGGCTTCGCACCATTCGCATCTGACAAAGTCGAGTTGCTCGGCTGCAGCTGCGCGCCGACGGAATGCGGAAGAGGCAGCGCTTGCTTCTCCGTCGCCACCTGCCGCAGCATCATCCAAAGTCGGCGCTCGGTACGCTTCTTGTGGGGCGTCGCGGTTCGGTGGGTTTGCCGTGGTGACTTGAATCCGTTTGAACTGAAGCGAAGCGCAAAAATGGCGCGAAAATACCAAAGGTCGAAGGGTCAAAACAAGAACACAGACCGGCCTTTGGGCCTTTGATTCAAAAAGCGTTGTTTGCCAAAAAAGCGAAACGGAAAAGGCGGAATAGTTCTGTGCGACACCAAAGCCCTTTCTCTTTGCACGTCGGAGGGAAAGGCGCCTTTATCCAACGACTTTTGGCAGCGTCAAAGAGCCCCCAAAGGCTTCTGCGGGACGGTTTGGAGAGCGCAGCTTTGAGAGCAGCCAAGTTTCGCACTGCAGACAAGTTGGACGTTCGGCGCAAGTTGTGATTGCTTTTGGAGATGATCTTGAAGATTGCGCACTTGGCCACTTTGGCCGCCTGTGCACACGCGTTCCTGGCGCCGGCGCGTTCTCGATGGTCCGTGCGCTTGTCCGCGTCTACGGACTTCACCGATGACGAGAGGTTCGACAGCGTATCCGGCATGCGAGTGAGCGAGATCAAGGCGGAGCTTGGTAGGGCCGGTCAATTCTGCAGTGGCGAAGATGCACGGCTCCTTCCACAGAGACTGTAGACGTGACAGCTGTGATCGTAGATCTCCGAGGAGTGCTGTACGACGACTGCTTCGAGGCAGACGAGCTGCGCAGGCGTCTTGAAGACGCAAGGCTATCGGGCAAGGCGGACGTAGGCGTCGTGGACAATTTCAACCGTATTCAAGAGGAAGCAAAGGCGGAGAATGCCGATGAGGTACAGCGGTAGCCTATGATGAACTGAGAGAGTGGGCAACTGCTCAGCCTGTGAGCAAATGTCGCATCCTTGGCGCAATTGTCTGACGCTTTGTGGCCTCTGTTTTTCCGGCAACAGATCGACGAGTTCGACGAAGAGCAGCTGGCCAGCTTGCTCGCTGGGGACGGAACACTGCCCGGGGGACTCTCACCGGAGGAGGTGATGAAGATGAGAAGCAGTCCGGAGCTCATGGCGGTGTTGCAGAACCCAAGCTTCCAGCGTCTCACGGTGCGTGCGCGCGTCCTACCTCGGAGCCTGCCATATATGATGGCACTCAAAAATGCTTGCATGCTTGTTTGCAGAAAGCGCAAATGGCTGGTGACCAAGAAGAAGTGTTGAAGCTCTTGAGCGATCCAGAAGTGAGCGCTGTCTGCGCGGGGTTGTTCAAGACTCTCGAGGATCTCGGCATCAAACCGCCCGAGCAGAGATGAGGCAAGCTCTTTGCAAGAAGGAAGACACCTGAAGCACAACAAAGGGGCAATACTTGATCCACAGGCTTCCTGACCGTAGCACGACGGGACTCCAGCTCGAGCGGTCGCCTGGACCTCTCCGTGCTCCGCCAGCTGGTGGCCTCGTCCTGTGTTTGTCCGGTGCGGAGCTCATCCAAGAGAACGCACCCGAGTCTGGTCGACGTATGGTCGCACCGCGCCTTTCATCAGCGCGAAGATCAGGTTTCCACCGGTCCGCAGGATCGTGTAGTCCATGTACAGGATTTTCAGGGCATTGACCACACCGTCGGTCCTGGCGCCCACGAAGCAGCCGATGAGCACGTTGCCGAGACGCTGGTTGCGGATTCTGCCGAACTTGTCTTCATCGAGAGCAGCTTCCCAGGCGGCCACGTCCTCGAGCATCCTGCGATAGGTGCGCTCTGCACTTATCTGCGCATTCGTGAGGCGCATGGAGTCGTTCGACCTTGCGACCCGGATGCCGGACGCGCGTCGCCTCCGAACTTCTTGCACGATCCCATCCATGCGTCGAAAGATGAAGTCTCCACTGACGCGAAGGGGCAGATAATCCTCGTACAGAATTCGGAACGCATTGGTCACCTTCCATGGATTCACAAGAACCAGGCAAGGCGACGAGTTAGGCCCCCCTGCTGCGCTTCGGCGTCTCTTGATGGGATGGCTTCGCAGGTCTCCTTCGCTAGCGACACAGCCTTCCCTTACCTCTGGTGTGCGCGATCCGTCGACGACGCCCTTCACGAGCGCCCGAAGTCTGGCGTCTTCAATCTCGTCTAGCAGCTCGTCGTCGTACTCCCGGCAGCGTTGCAACATGCGCTCAAACTTCAGGCCGTATTCATTGCTCGGCCGCGAGCCGTCTCGCACAGCCTGGAGACGCCACACATCGGTCTTGAGCTCCTCGGACTGGATGCGGTGGATGCGAGGACCTGGCCGCGGGCTCCTAGCCGTGAGGAAGCTGCTTCCGCTTCTCGTCGCGAAGTGCGCGCGAAGCGGCTGAGCAGCCCAGAGGCAGCTTGCAAGCACCAGCAGAGCGACAGCTTGCTTCAGCATCGTGCAAACAGGTGAAAAGCCAACGTCGGACTCGACAGAGATGCCTTTGCTGTCGAAAGGCGAAGAAGTCTCGCAACGTGCGAACGCCGACGGACAGAGACCAGCAGAAGCGGCTGCACCCCAAGGACACTCGCCGCACTGGTACTGACGCGCGGCCAAGGCCCAAGCGCTGCCAGCAATGCAGCAATGCCAGGGGAAGACGGAAGGGCGTCCAAAGGGGCAGTCGTGCCTGCGAACTGGCCAGGAGAGCTCTACCGAACAACGAGAACAAGCGTGCCACGCAGTCCGAAGCAGCCAAAACGAGGGTTTTCGCTGGATGCAGCAAGTCCCGTTGATTTGACGTTGGATACTATTTTGGTTTTCAATCGTGACTTCAGTGACTTGTTGATAGAAATGTAATTTCAATATAAATAAACTTTTGAATATTTATTTTTTATCTTGTAACCGATTTGGCATCTGTCCTTTGTACTGTACTACGTCAATGCCGATGCTTTAAGCTTATTATATTGTCAATAATATAATTTATTTTTAAAATAACGTAAATTTATACCTTATAATAGTATATAATACTCGTAAGACTTTCCTCTTCCTCCTTTTGTAGTCTTTCCAAAAGTGTTCTCTGTCGAGGGTTTGTGTTGGTGTAGCGGCTCTTGGAGTGAAGTGCGCTCCTGTGCGGCGCACTGAGCATGGACAGATGGCTAGAAGAAGAGCGGCGCGTGGTGGAATGGAGTCCGTCGCGAGCAGATGGCATGAGCTTCGACGTGGAGGATCACGCGCGCTTCAAGATGTGTCAACTCCTGGTCCGCTGCTGCGAACACCCCAAGCTAAAGATCCGTGCGCACGTGCGCCAGAAGGCCATGCTGCTGTTCCACGCCTGGGCCAACGCGCATTCCCTTCGCAAATACGATCGCTTCGTGGTGGCACTCGCCAGTCTGTATGTGAGTGTGAAGATCGACGAAGAACTCACGAACTATGAGCAGAAGTCCATGGCGCCGGGGCAGAATCCCGACGGCAACGAGCCCAAAGTGCGCAAGAGGCACTTTCCGCGCCTCATTCGAGGCATCATTTTGGCCGCTTGGGACGTGCACAAGCAGCGCCTGAGAGAAGAGCACTACAGTAAAGACAACGAGGTGCCAGAGACGTCGTACTTCCACCGCGGACTGCGGAGTGATAGTGAGAAAGAGCTGCAGAAGACGCTGGAGCGCGTCCTGGGCGTGGAGCCGGCCTTGTTGGCCACCATTAACTTCCAGCTCCATATCGATATTCCGCTGACGAACTTTCTGAAGATCGGCAAAGAGACGTTCCACCGCGAGTTCTACAAGTGGAAGTTATCGCGGGACTTCGGCTTCGACCTACTGAACGACGCCATCTGCGTCGGCGTCTGTAACTTCATGACGGCCAGGGACACGGGGGGCGCCGTGCTCTTAGTCTCGCTGATCACGCCAGAGTTTGTGGAGGTGGAGGGCGCCCGGCCTGCCGACGGCTTTCGGAAGCTGATGGAGGACTTCGAGCAGCAAGCACAGGTTGTGCTCAACCACATGTACAATCACATCTCGCACAGCGTCGGGGACGCCAAGTTGAAATGCTCCAGAGAAGAGCTGGGCCGCGTGTACAGCAGTCCTCATGCCGCGAGCTGGCAGAGAGAGCCCTATGCCTTGCGTGGCGTGACGGACACCGCCGAGCCGAGGGCGCAAGCCGAGGCTGCCGACCCCGCGAGGACCGCGGACACGCCCAACGCGGTCGTTCCTGAGCTGCTTGCAAGCTTCGGACTAGACGGCACCCTTTCGCAAGCATCTCGAGAAGAGCGGCCAGCCGAAAGAGAACCGGGATCGCCACCGCCTTCCACAACGTCGACTTCGTCAAAGAAGGGGTTGGCATTTGGAAAAGGACTGCGGGCACGAACATCACCTTCCCCCGCCGACTCGAGCGCGTCGAAGAAGCCTCGTCTCGAGGGCTCCAGAGATAGAGAGATAGCATAGTAACAAAGGAATTCATTCGAAGCGTCCGGGCCGCAGCCAACCCGAAAGAAGCGAAGGCCAAGAAGCCGAGGCTTCGACCACGGCCAACTCCTGACTACCCGCGCGCACTGCTTCGCCAGCCGGGCAGTGCGTGCTTCTCTTTGCTACAGCCACACCCTTTCGATCTCCGGCGTCTCACCGAAGGGGTCAAACGTGCTCGGCACCTCCTCGCGTAGGCGAGCGTAGCCGCCGGCATGGATCTTGCGGAGCTTGTTGCACAGATGCAGCGCGTGATGCAGCGGCGCCGGTCGGGACACCGCCTCCGTGGTTGTGTACCTCATGTAGCACAGCCAGAAAGTCAAGGTCTGCAGGTCTTCGTAGGTGAAGTTGCTTTGCTTCAGCAGGCAGCGGTAGTACAGAGCGCGCGAGCTGCTGCCGACAGCATCGGACTTGAGGTTGGACGTCACGAAGAAATCCGAGCCCCCCTCCTGCCGGACGATGGAGCTGTCGATGAGGACGCCGCTCTTCACATTTCCATCGTCAGCCTTGACCTCCGGGGACACGCCGCGCATCATCAGAGCGTCAAACCCGGTCCCGTCCTCCGTGACTACAAAGGTGATCTCGGGCATCTCGACGTTCGCGTGGGAGAGGTTCGCGCGAAGGGCGTTCAGTGCAGCAGGCACCACCAGACCCAGCTGCCTTTCCGGGTCGTACAATCCGCCTGCCAGCCCAAGGTTCACGGACGCCATGTAGATGATGATTCGCTTGGGCGCTCGGCCTCGGTTCGCGTTCTGGAAGAGCTCCATGCCGGACTGAAGCATGGAGGCGTAGATGGCCTCCTTCCCGCCGAAGGTGCCATCAGCGGCCTCCGTTCCTCGCGCCGGAAAGATCCTCGACGTGCAACACCACTTTGAGAAGGCCTTATCCGTGTTGAACACCATCACGCTCACCTCGCCATGCGTTCGGCGGCGGGGACGTAGGACGGTGCCGTCAGCAGCTTCGGGGGCCTTGCTCTCGTCCACGCCGCGAATCTTGCTGGAGTTCCAGCCCACGACCATGGTCGGCACGTCACAGCAGGGCACCGTCTGCAGGGACGCCTTGCTCAGAAGCTTGAAGTTGATGCCGCCGAGCTTCGCATTGATCTGGAGCGCGATGCTCGTCATGATGTCTTCGGGGACCTGCCCCTCCGCCGCCGAGAGGGCGTCTTTCCCGGCATACAGCTTCTCGATCGTCTGCGCCGTCACGAATTGGGTTGGCACCTGCTCCTTGATCATGCCGAAGTACTTGGCCTCTGCCCACACCTCAAAGTCCTCCCGAACGGGGCTGACGTCTGGATCGTTGAGGCCGATCATGATGATGACACAATGGCGCCGGAGCTCGGCCACATCTTCGACCTCCGGCTTGTACTTCTTTGCGTGAACGACCACGTCGGCCGCAGTGGCATGGATTGCCTGTCGAATACCGTTCTCAGCCGTGAGGCTGGTCGTCTCGATCTTCCTGGGCCGAACGGGATCCTTGTTGAAAGGGATCTCCATGGCCGTCCACGCTTGCTTGAGAGCTTCCCAGAAGCCTCGAGCTCTGCGGGCGTTCTCGGAGACCACCATTGGGGTCACCAGGATGATCCCCACGGCCCAGATGTCCGCAGGGGTCACGGGCACCACATACTTTCCCGGAAGCGTCTTTGCCCAATTCGTCGCCACGTCGCTGGGGAAGAAGTAGTTCTGCTGCGCCGGGCTGGGCTCGAGCCGCCCCGCGTCGTCCACGTCCTTCATCTTCACCACCAGCTTCGGAGGGGCCAGCTTCCCGCACTTCACGGTCACCAGCCGCGCCTCCGGGATCTCGATGCCGAAGTCGCTCAGGACCCGAAGCTGCCCCGCATTCGGCGAGATCAGCTTGGTCTTCGGGGGGCTGGACGCCTGAGAACCGGGGCCATACGGGCTCCGCCCCGGATCGCCGCGGCCTCCGCGTCCTCTCCCTCCGCGGCCACCGCGGCCACCACGACCGCCACGGGCACCCCTTTCCGGAAGCTGAATCTGCTGGACGCTATCGAAGCCCTGGCCGGCGGTCTTGCTGTTCCGCAGGTAGCGGAAGCGGTTCTCCACGGCCGCCAGGAGGATGTCGAAGCGCTTCTCCCCCGAGAGCCGTAGGGTCTGCTCGCCCCGGATCCGATCGAGCGACGCCTCGAACTTGCAGTACTCCAGTGGGAGCACCTTCATCGGCTTCTTCGCCGGCTTTCCCGGGTCCGCCGCGCCGGCGTTGGGACCGTAGGCGCTCTCGCGAGCCTTCTTCTCCGCCTCGCGATCGCGGATGGCGAGGAGCGGCAGCGCAGGGTATCTGATCTTGCAGCGGTTGCTGCTCTCGTAGTGCTCCTTGAAGGAAAGCTGCCTTCCGCGGGAGTTCACCGGGACGTCCATCGCAGTAAGGTTGATGATTCCCTCGTGCTTCTCGATTCTCGGAGGACGCGGAGGGCCAGGACGGCCACGTCCGCCACCCCTGCCGCGGCCCCGGCCGCGGCCACCCCGGCTGCTGCTCTGCTGCGGCCCTTGGTTGTCATGCCAGTACTGCAGGTCGCTCAATCGCTTCTTGAGCAGCTCGAACTGGCCGGGCGACAGCCCGCTGTTGGCATTTCTCGCGAGCTGGCCGGCAAACATGGACTGAATGATGTCCACCCCGGAGCCGCCCTGAAGGAGTTTCCGCGCCTCCACGTCCACCAAGAGATACACGCCGCCAGTACCATGCAGCGCCTGGGCATGGCTCAAGCCAAGGGCGACCCCCTCCCGCGTGAAGTCCTGGGGAATGGCGTCGCAGTCGTAGAGGGCGTCGCCGATCCATTGGCGGTGGGGCAGCCGGCACCGCACGGGACTCGCGGTATCCATCTTCTTCTCCCCCACGCCCTCGTCGCTTTCACCGGGGGCGCACAGCGCACGCCGTACGACCTGCAGCACCTCGTTCGCCCTCGTGATCTCAGCGATGGTCTCCGCATCCGTAGCCCCGCTGGGTCGGGAGCTGATGTCGCCGGCAGCCAGGGTCTTCACAAGCTCGATGGTGACGAAGCGGGCGAACTTCCCTGCTTTCACTTCAACGGTGCCCGGCAGCGAAAGCTGCTGCACGGCGAACAGGGTGCCTCCGCCGCCGAAGATGATGCCGGTCTTCATCATATCCTCCCCGATCTGCCGCCGCAGCGCCGACATCACGCCCCGCCTGCGTTTCAGTCCATTGCGCGCAAAGACGCCCTGGTACCGGATCTCCTCTCCACGGTCATCCTTGATACTGACGCTGTACTGGAAGATGGGTGGGTTGGAGACAGAGAGGTGGAGCATGTTCACCTGGACCTCGAAAGGACGGGACGCGTCCGCCGTGCTGTCGAAGTCGCTTGGACGCGTGGGCTTCACCTCGATCGGCTTCACCTCGATCGGCTTCACCTCGATCGGCGCAAGCGGCTCAGGGGGCGCGACTGGCTGGAGGTTCGTCACGTCCACCATGGGCTCCAAAGTCTCTCCGTCCGGCGCGGAAGCTGCGGCTCGGTCTGCTGTGTCCGCAGTGAGGGGGGGCATGGATCCGTCTCCGGGTCCGGCGTGCGCGGTTTCCTTGGCAGCGCCCGCCACTGCGGCAGCTGGAGCGACTTCTGTAGAAGGCTGGTCTTGAAGGAAGCGCTCCTCCTGCTTCGAGCGCTTCTGACGAGCATCGTCATCCATGGCTGCGTCACCATGTCCGGACGAGACGTCCTCTTCGCGCTTTCTCTTGTTCGTTGCGGACTCATCTGCTTGAGCGTCGGCTTCCGCGGTGGGCGCGGAGGCGATCTCGCGTTTGACATCCACCGCGGCTCGATCAGGTCCCGATCCCACCGAAGCTACGGGCATGGGCATGGGCACGGGCACGGGCACGGGCACGGGGGCGGGGGCGGGGGCGGACGCCGTCCCAGCAGCCCCGTCCCCTTTGAGCTCCACATCCATCGCTTCGGTGGTGGCGCGAGCTTGCGTTGGACCGCCAAGCTCCATTGGTGCGTTCGGGGGAGGGTTCGCATCACCAGCGGCTGCCACCGCTGTCTTGTGGGAGTCCGTCGTTGCAGCGGGGGTCGGCGTCCCACTTGGATTCTCCTCTGTCACTCCCTCTGCCAGCTCCGCCGTGCCGTTTGCCGCTCCTGTGCTCTTGGCAGCCTCCACCTCCATCACGTCCGCCTCGACGATCTTCGCTTCGTCAGTCGCGCCTGCTGCTGAAGATTGTGCCGCCTCGGCCGCCTTTTCCGAACTGCCTGCCGAGGCTTCTGCCTGTGCTGGAGGATGCGAGGAAGTCGGGAGCACCACAGAAGAATTGGCGTCTGTCTGCGGCACTGGGGCGGTTGCAGCGCCCGTGGAGCTTTCCAGGTCCACCTCAGCTTTGCCCTCCGCCGGGCTGCCGTTGGTGCTGTCCGCCATTTGGCCCTTTCGGAGTGGAGTACTGCCCGGCCACTATCCGTATCTTTCTCGGCCGCGGACGAGAGCACGCAAGAACCCCCTCAGGATGGAGTCGCGTCCTTTCCCTGGACCACGCAGCTCTTCAGGCTCAGAGATCTGTCCTCTGCAGAAGGAGTCGGACAGAAAGTCTGCGGCACTGGCCGAGAAGGGCTCGGAGGCGTGGGAGTTGGCTGTTGATCCTGCGCTCATCAGAAGGAGCTCTCGCTCATTCGCGGCAATGGAAGCAAAGGGATTGATTGGATCAAGGATCCTCCTTTTGTATTTATAAATGTACATTATTTATTTTGAAAATATCATATTACACTTATATTTAGACGTTTCATAAATATTCTTTGATTTTTATTCACTGGATTAATACCACAAAGAAGGCCAAGAACAGCAAACGAAATTCTTAAATATAATATTAAAAACGATCTGTCCGGAGGATGGATGTGTCCGTCCAGCCAGTTGGCATTTTTTGCGAGGAAGTCTGTCACGGACCCGCGTTTTAGCGACCGAGGTGCAGCTGTTCTTCGAAGGTTCCACTCCTGTTGCGTCTCCCGGTGCACGCAGGGCGCGCATCGCTTGGAACTTGGCCTTTGGAGTTCCGACCGAAGGCGTGCAAGCTGTCATGTCGAAGCAGAATGGAGATGCGGCGACCCAGGAGGCGGTTTCCAACGCTAGCGAACAGGAGGCGGCGGCCTCGGAGGAGCGAGAGGAAGTAGAACCGGCGGCAGCTTCTTCCACAGAGGCGGAAAGATCGACTGCGAGCGCTGCGGACCAGGGCGGCGTGCCTCAGCGAGTCATCGTGGTGCTCGACAAGGCGTCGCTGGAGACTGTGCGCACCAAGAAGGGCGACTACCAGCTGCTCAACGCCGATGACCATCGACGCATCGCAACCCAGAACGATCGGAACCCCCGAGACTACCGCCCGGACATCTTGCATCAGGAGCTGATGGCGCTTTTGGACAGCCCGCTGAACAAGGCCGGCAAGCTGCAGGTGTACATCAAGACCACCGCCAACGTTCTCATCGAGGTGAACCCGAAGACGCGGATTCCAAGGACGTTCAAGCGCTTCTCCGCCCTGATGGTGCAGCTGCTTCACAAGCTGAAGATCCGCTCCGCGGACGGCAAGGACATGCTGCTGCGGGTCATCAAGAACCCGGTGACCCGGCATCTGCCGGCGGGAGCGCACATCTATGGCCTGTCGTGCACGGGAGAGCTGTACAACCCGCACCACTTCGCAAGCGCGTTGCCCGACGACGCGCCAATAGTCTTCATCATCGGGGCCATGTCCACGGGCCACATCACCCTGAACGATCATCCGTACATCGAGGAGATGATTAGCATCTCGGAGTACCCTCTCAGCGGAGCGACAGCGATCAACAGACTCGTCGGAGGTATCGAGAATCATTGGGGGATCGTGTGAAGGGAGGCGAGGCGGCAAGAGAGACGCCAGCGGAAACGACAAATACCGAAACTAAGCATGCTCGCTAAAGCGCTGTGAAGTAATTCTTGACCACGCGCCAGAGGCCTTGTGCGCTTCCCCAGAAGCCAAACTTGGTGGTCTCCATATCTGCAGAGTAAGAAGCAAGGTAGTGCGATGATGGCCATCAGCTCTTCCTCCCGTTCTCCTAACCCTTTCTCTTCCTAGCGCGTCGGATGCCTACCTTCGGCAGCCACATCCCACTCGCTGCCGTACACGTGCAGCCGCTTGACGACCTTGGGCTCCGCAGATCGCGGATCGTGAGTCCAGAATTCGCCCACCTCGTAGGACCACATGACCACGCCTTCCGAGTTCGCCACGCTGGCCTGGAATCCGGGACGTTCCGCCTCGAGCTGACGCACTTTCCGCTGCAACTTGCCGGCATAGAGGCCACTTCGGAAGCCTATGGTGCAGTAGGGAACCTGCAACACGCGGACGCCGCGGCGCCGCGCTTAGTTTCGCCTGGAGCGTTCCCTCAACGCTTCAACCCTCTGACAACCAAAAACAAGAGGAAAGTTCTCCCAGCGCTCCCATCCAATTTACCAGCACTGCTCCGTTGAAGCGCTCTGGCGACGCTCTGAAATCCGCCTCGAAGGCTTCCTGGGCCAGCGCGTTGGGAAGCATGCTCACGGACTGCTCCGCCTAGAAACCAGCCGAGCGCAGCGCATCCAGCGGAAAGTGTCGGTGAGCAAGCGCCATGGAAGACAGTGGTTCGCATCGGATCGCCACACCTCGGTCCGCACATCGATGAGCACAATGGTCTCGCCGGCACTGCTGCGCTGCTGGATCTCGGTGGCGCTAAGCAGCGGCAGCGAGTCGGACGAGATGGCGTATTTGCTCAGGAGCGCGTTTGCCGCTTCTCGCCGCTCTTCTCTGGCCTTTTCCATGGTCTTTCACCTCCAGCTCAATCGGTGCAGTGCTGCTGCGGATGGGCGCTCAACGCCGGGGCCATAGCAGCCGCACGCGCGTGAAAGATGCCAGGGCGCAAAGGCTGGTTCTTGGGTCGGCCATAAAACGCGTGAATTGGACTCTCTGCCGTTTCTGTCCGCTTTGCGGACATGCAAAGCGCGAATGTCTCCCCGGCCCTCTCTCCCTCCCTCCCTCTCTCCCTCTCTATCCCTCCCTCCCTCCCTCCCTCACGCGCGCCCGCCCGTAGTCTACCTGGCGGCAGGGTTGGGCCTTGATCCGCGCAGGGAGACAGAGGATGACTTGGAGAGGATAGGGTCGGAGGGGACGACGCGAGATGGGGAAACGACGGAGGAGTCGGCACGCGTCGGACGACGCCCAGAACAAAGCCAGCAAGGAGGAAGAGAGGACCGCGCCAGAACCGAGAGCGGAGAAGGCAGCATCGCCACCCAGCGCTCGAGCGCGTAGAGAAGATTTGACTTCTCTGCGCGATGTGCTTGGCGTCCTGCAGCGGGCGCGGAACATCGTGGTCATCACCGGCGCGGGCATCTCGGTGTCGTGCGGGATTCCCGACTTTCGCGGTGCCAATGGCATCTACGACATGATTGAGAAGTGGGATCTGGAGCTGCCCAGCCCCGAGGCCCTGTTCGACATTGAGTATTTCGACGACGATCCGCAGCCGTTCTATCGCTTCGCACGGACGCTGTTCCCAGGCAGCATTCGCCCCTCCAAGATGCACCGCTTCCTCGCCGCGTTGGAGCGGCAGGGCAAGCTGCTCCGGAATTACACGCAGAACATCGACGGCTTGGAGCGCGTGGCGGGGCTCACCAAGTACGTGGCGTGCCATGGCTCGCTGGACACCGCGACTTGCCGCGCCAAGCGCTGCCGCTACTCGTGCCCCGCCTCGGAGATTTATGCCGACGTGATGCGCGGGCGGGTCCCGCAGTGCCGCAGGCGAGAGTGCGGCGGCGTGCTGAAGCCAGACGTGGTCTTCTTCGGAGAGGCGCTGCCCAAGGCCATGAGCAAGGCGCTGAACGGCGACCGCAAGAAGGCGGACTGCATCCTGATCATCGGCACCTCGCTGGCCGTCGCGCCCATCTCGACGGTCTTGGGCTTCTTTCCAGAGACGGTGCCGCAGATTGCGATCAACAAGGTGCCCATCAAGCCGCCCAAGCGGGTCTCCGAAGGGTTTGACGTCCAGTTGCTGGGCGAAGCTGACGAGGTAGCCGAATTCCTGGCCGAGCAGCTTGGCCTGGGCTTGCCCGAAGACGCCAAGCCAGAGCCAGTGCACGTCAGCGATGCGGATGCAGAGCAGGGCAAGGGGGCTGGCCCTGACCCTAACCCTGGCCCTAACCCTGGCGCTAACCCTGGCCCTGGCTCTGACCCTTTGTCTGCTGTGGAGCTCGGCGCCAAGGAAGCAGCAATACCGACGAGGACGAAGGCGAAGGCATGGGCGGCAGAGCCGCGACAGATCACCGCAGGGGTCTTCGCATTCTCGACGGCCGGGCTGGAGGTCGGAGCCGCGTTGGGGAGACCGAGGGATGCGCTCCCAAAGCCTGCAGCCGCCTGTGAGCCGATGGATATCATCTTCTGTGACGGCTGTGATCGTCGACTGCAGCCGTCTCAGAAGTTCTTCTCATGCAAGGAGTGCTTCGGCTTCGATCTCTGCGAGCGCTGCTTTCGCGGGAAGCACGGCCACGCGGCGCACGGCTTCACCGCACAAGTCGTAGGGAGATGAGAGCCCTTGAAGCCTTTTGCCTGAGCAACTGAGCAACCTTGTCACGCATTTTTTCCATATGCAAGCGTTTCCAGGAGCGAAGAAGGAGAAGGGCCCGAGCCGAAAGGCTGTGACCCGTGGGGCACGATGCGCCGTTGCCCGATGCTCGATTTCTGATTCCCAACCCAATAGACTTCTTCAAAAATACCATTCCGAATACCTACCGCATCTGGAATGCTTCGTTGGCTGAAGAGCGGGCGCATCGCAGATCTGGATTCGATGAAAATGATTTCTCATTTGAATTTCAGAATGTTAGGATATTGAATATTGAAACTCGACAGGGAGGCGATCTACATCAGCATAACGACTTGCACATTCGCTCTTGACCAATGAC
>JAAMXY010001165.1:5106-23181 GCA_019677205.1 Pinguiococcus pyrenoidosus
GGCCTGCGGACACAGCGACAGCACTCTCCGCAGCAGGCCGGGCACCTCTTCGGCAGACGGCGCTGGCGGCGGCAGCGGCGGCGCATCCGGAGGCGCGAACAGCCGCAAACTCGCTAAATTCAGGAGCGCCACCGGCGAATCGGACGCCGACTTCTTGCGGAGCAGCTCCGCCACGCTGCTGAGCGGCAGGCGCGGCTCCGCCGCGGCCGCCGCCAGCAGCACCGCCACGAGGAGCTTGACCCGCATGCTGGCACGGCTTTCCAGACTACCACATCGGCGCAGACCTGTGGCGCAGAGCAATTGTTCTTGGCCTGCCGGGCCTTATTCCGCTGTGCTATGGCAGCGCAACAGTGCTGACGTACCCCCCCCGCCGAGAAGTCAGGAGATGGCGCTGCCGGCGCCAGAGCAGCGCTGGGGCGCTTTCGTGTCTGGGCTGCAGGGCGTGTTGCAGTCGTGGACCGCGCTGAACTTGGCGGTGGAGAACAATTGGGGCGGCGGCGACTCGCACAAGAAGGCGCAGGAGCTCTTCGAGGCCCTTCTGGAGGTGTTCCGCAGAGGCCGGGACATCTACGCCGACGTGGTGGAGGACGTGCTGCTCGTGCGCATGGACGAGAGCTTCCACACGCGCTGCGATGACGGCAGCATCGAAGAAGTGAGCCGCTTGCTGGTGCAGATGTACCACGACTGCGGCAACGGCGACTTCAGCAAGGTCAACGAGACGCTGGAGCGCCTGCGAGAGCGCCAAGAGAGGGGCGTCTCGGCCGCGAGGGAGAGCCAGGGACAAGTGGAGGCGGCGTCGTCAGACGAAGGTGGAGGAGAGGGGGGCGACAACGATGCGGGGGACGATGATGGGGAATTTGGCGATGCGGATGGCGATGGCGACGGAGACGGGGATGCGATGAATGAGGAAGAAGAGATGGACACGGAGGCTGCAGGCCCGGGCATCACTGGAGACGGGAACCCGGCGTCGCACGCGCAGCTAGAGGATGATGGCGAAGGAGGGTGGCAGACAGTGCCCTCCCGGAAAGGCCGGAGAGGAAATCGCCGACGAAACGGATAGAAAAGCTTCGACTTTGCCTCTCCAGCATCGTCTGGGGGCGCGAACACCATCCTGTCATTCAAGTTGCGCCTCAACGACTTCTCTACGCTTCCACCTTCAGTGAGCAAAAGGCCGCGACACCTGCGCGCACGAAGTAGGCGTCGTCCGCGAGACCGTCATTGTTCCGGTAGTTCTCGCGGTTGCTCGGCAGCTCGAACGCTTGAATAAAGTTCGTGGAGTGCCCCGTGGTCGACAGAGTGCCGCGGCGAGAGAGCACCTTGTACACGGGGAGCCTGTACACCCCTCGCTTCGTCGGCTCGCGGTCCTTCACGGGGAGCAGATGGATCAGAGGCGCACTGGTGAAGAGCTGCTTCGGGAGGGAGTCGTCCAGCTCCATGGTGTCCCTGTTCCACCGCGCCCCTTCCAGGAACAGCCCTCGGATGTAGACGCCGTCCTCCGGGGCGTCCTTGATGCCGTCGACCTCTTCTCTGAGCGGCACAAAGTTGAAGTCGATGGTGTCAATCGGGAAGGCGTGCTTCCTGGCGAAGTTCTGCTTGGAGCCCGTGAGGAAGGCCTGCGGGAAGTAGAAGCCGCTGATCCAGAACACTTTCGGAGTGCCGCACTCAATCCACAGAGAAACGAATTGCAGGCGCTGGACGAGGTCGTTGGTCCAGTTCAGGAGGGGCATCATCGACGGGTACGCGTTCGCCTCCCACAGCTTGGGAACCTGACTCGCGGCGATCTGGCCCGCCATCGCCTCGAGCTCCCCCGACATGACGACAAGGCCCTTGAGCGCCTTCTGCAGCTCCGGCAGCGTCCTCTCTATCACGCTGATGAGCTTGTTGTACCGAATGCATTCCTGGGTGAGCACGGTGTTCATGCTCTCCTCGTAGACGACGGGGTACTTCGCCTTGATGTCTTCCACGTGGAAGAGCGAAAACTCGTGCAGCTTCTCGGCAATCTCCTCGCAAGCACGGCCGATGATGTCCTCCCGACTCATGCCGCCCTCCGACGAGGACTGCGCCTGCATTGCGAGGATGGTGTCGAAGGTGCCGAAGGTCTCCTCCTGCGCGCACGCGATGTTGGCGTTCTCGTGGAGGCCGAACACGGCGGGCCCCGCCGTCAAGGGCAGCGACTCGATGTACTCCAGATAGCTGCCGTGCGGATCGTCCTGGTCGAAGGAGATGCTCCGGTACACGCCGCTTTGCTCGAACGGATGGTCGTCCAAGAGCGTCTCCTTGCGGTAGTAGTCGTTCATGATCACGTCGATGGTCCGCAGGTCGATGTAGTCGGTGACCCTGCCACCGTAGTTGATGTAGGACGTGAGGAACTGAAGCACTCGGTAGGGAATCTCGTCGTAGCTGTCAATGAAAATCTCCAGTTGATCCTTGGAAATGTCCAAGTCGGTGTCGTTGAACTCGTACGGGATGTTCCATCCCAGCGGGCCGAACTTGCGGCGCTCCTGCACGACGGCGTGGAAGAAGCTGAGGCCGAAGAGCAGCTTCTTGTACTCGAAGGGCTTCGCCGTGACGCCCAGCTTCTCGTTGTCGAGCTTGAAGTACGCGCTGCGGAGGTTGGCTTTGAGCCCCTTGGGCGGCTCGTTGGTCATCTTCACGCCGTTCTGCAAGATGGACACGGGGAAGAAGGGCGATGGCATGCTCGTCAGCCACAGGCGAAAGTCTTTGTGGGTGTTCTCCGGCGAGAAGGTTTCGCACAGACGCTCCAATTCCACCAGCCACGAGACGTAGAGATGGCAGTTCTGCAGGTAGACCCACGTGCCGCGCTGCTGACCCTCCTGGATGAGACGCACCGCCTTGGGCCCTTGACCCTGGCCCAGCGACAGCGCCTTGACCTTCTTGTCGAAGCTCATCTGCGCGGCGAACTCGTAGAACGCCTTGGTCGGGTCGGAGCCTTTCGTGAGCAGGAAGATGAGCGGCGTGGTCGGCGTCGAGTCCGCGAACGACGTCGCGAGGTTAAAGGGCGGCGGCTCCACGAAGCGCTGGCCCTGGACGTCGATCACGTAGTCCATGATGCCGTCGGGAATCTTGTCCGGGCGCAGACTCCTCAAGACGCACAGGCGCTGAAACCCCCCAAGCTGCGCCTCCCAGGGCGGCGCGAGCTCGAATCTCTCGGGCTTGGACTGGTCGTAGTACCCTCTCCACGCGTCTAGGTGTTGGTGGAAATCCTGCGCGAGGCCTTGGAAGCGCTCCAGGCCGGACAGCTCGCACACGTCGCCCCACATGCGCTTGTCGATCCAGTGCGGCGCGGGGTTGTCGACCGCGGCGGCACCGACGCCTTTGCCGCTGAGCAGGAACTGCCACTCCAACGGGTCCAGGCGCCCTTCGCCCTTGAGGATGTTGGCGCAGAGCACGAAGGAGAAGAGCAGCTTGTGCTTCTCGAAGAGGCTGCGGCAGATGTTGACATACACATAGTACGTGAAGTAGTCATTCAGGTTCCGCAACCGCGCTGCGAGCGCATCGGCGCCCTCGGCCTGGCGAATGGCCTGGACGAAGAGGTTGGTGAACCACTGCAGCGAGTACTGGTACATCGGGTCCACCATGCTGAGCTCGGCGATGCAGAAGTACAGCACGGCGCCGCGGAAGGCTACGGGTCGGTAGCCCTCTCGGGTGGCGTCGATGTCTTTCTCGGTGGCTTCGGCCTCGGTGACTTTGGTGTTGATCTCCTGCGACTTCTTCTTGGACGTGGCCAGGGTGTCGATGAGCTCCACGTCGTCGAGGATGTTCCCCGTGGCGTTGCTGAGCATGTACAAGATGCGGTCCTCGATGTCCTTCAGCTCGCGCTTCATCCGCGCGTTGGACAGCACCAACGAGTTCTTCTTCTCCTCCATCTCTGGCAACTCCTCCACCACCACCGTGCCCAGCAGCTGGTCCTCCAGCCCCGTGAAGGTGATGGCGAAGTTCACCAGGCTCACCTTGACGCACACCTCGGGCGGGTAGTGCGGGTTGGGCAACGCGGTCGTCATGAAGAAGCGGAAGCTGTCGTTCCAGGGAATGGTACTATCGCCGATGCGGATCATCTTCGTGCCGCCCTGCTTGAAGGTCTGCTGGAGCAGCAGCGGCTCGATGGCCGCGTCCAGGCTCTCGCCAAGGTTCTCCAGAAGCACCCAGCGGCCGAAGCGGACGCCGTTCTCCAGGAGGCGTAAGAAGTTCTTGTCGCTCTGCTTCACGACGTCCAGGCCGTTCTCGCTGAAGCCAGGGTCTCGGCCCATGTTCTTGATGAAGGTGTTGCCCTGGCCCTGCGGGTCGATGAGCAGCGGATACCGCCGACTCTTCTCCATCAGGATGCCGTTCTCCACGCTGTGCGAGTCGGCCGGGAGGCCCAGGATGGTCCAGCCGCGGATGCGAACCGGGTCGGCCAGGGTGCCGCGCACGTCGCAACCGCAGGTATGGGGGATGTCCTGGGCCACCAGGCGAGCTTGCCAGGCGTCCACCAGCCTGCGACGGAAGAGCGGCGTAAAAGCGCCGGCGTACGCGATGGTACCGGCGCTTACCAAGGAGTCGCCCACGAGGTTCCCGTAGTCGTTCTCCAGCTTGGCGCAGGTGGCGGTCCATCTACTGCGCTCTCCGCCGAGGCCGCCGATGAGCTTCTGCGCGCGTTGGAGCCGCGCGCGGCATTCCTCGACGTCCTGGACCAGCTGCTCCTTGCGGGCCGTGGCCTCGCTGAGGTTCGCCTCCAGGACGTCGATGCGGTCCACCACCGCCTTGAGGCGTGCCTGGGCGGCTTCCAGAGACTTCAAGGTCTCCGCCAGCGTCTGCTGTGCCTCGGCCAGCATGCGGCGCTTGGGCTCCACCATGAGCGCCACCTGGTGGTATTTGTACATGGCGCGCACCCACATGCACATGGCGCGGCACGCGCTGGAGGCCTTCTTGATGACCTCCGGCGTGAACTCGTCCATCTGGTAGTACTGCTCGATCTTGCGGATGAGCGTGTCGGGGATGTTGTCCTTGTCGTAGTCCTGCATGTCGGCGATGAGCTTCTTGGCGTTGCTCAGCAAGTGCTTCTTCCCCGCAGCGAAGTAGTCGTTCAGCTTTTTACCCGGGTTGTCCGGATCGTTCACCTTCTCGGGCTTCACGCTGAACATGATGCACACCGCCTCCATGGTGAGCGTCACGCCGCGCGGGGGCTTGCCCATGGACTTCACCTCGTCCACGTCGGCTTTGGACAAGTCCCGGAGGCAACTCACCGCCACCTCCAGCGCCGGCAGGGCCTCGGCCAGGTCGGCCTCTGCCGAGTCTTTGATCTGCTGGGTAGCGGCCGCCTTCTGCTGGGCGTCGGCCTCTTCCGCCTCGACGCCTTTCTGGGTCTCCGCGGCGACGGCCTTGTCCTTGGTGATGTCCTCGATCATCTGATCCACCTCGACCTGCGTTGCTTGCAAGATCGGCTCCTTCTCGGTGAGCTCCGCCTGCAGCGTCGCCACCTGCTCCGCCGTGGACACCAGCTTGTCCAAGCCCACCTGCAGGCGCGTCTTCAGGGTGCCGACCTCGTCGCGCTTCTCGAGCAGGACGCTCTTGTACGTGCCCAGCAGCTCCAGGTAGCTGGTGGGCGTGACGTAGTAGTGGCGCCGCAGCTGTGCCAGGAAGTCGCGAGCCGTACTGCTGACGCTCTGGTGCAGCAGCTTCACGAAGTCCACCACGACGTCCACGCTCTCGCCAAGCGCGAGCTCCGGGTCCGTCATCGTGCGCCGCGCCACCGAGCGCAGCGCGTCGTCCGGCCACTCCATGAACCAGTCGATGCTGCAACAGGTACCCAGCGAGGGGAACATGCGCAGTCGGCTGCGAAAGGCGCTGCCCAGCGGACTCATGCACAGTACCACGTGGATGTTGTTGCGAACGCGACGCAAGTACTGCGCGAAGATGTTGAGCTTGGTGGGCGCCAGTCGGCGCTTGGCGCACTCCGGCTTGCATGCCGTCGCGATGGCGTCCAGATCCTCCGGCGCGTAGAGGTTGGGCACGTCGCCGGCGTTCAGGATGCCGTTCAGGTCCTCCAGCATCTGCTCATGGACGATCTGTACGTCGCTGAGCAAGAAGGTGATGCTGTGGTTCTCGACGCCGGCCGCCAGCAAACATTCCTTGACGTTCTCCCGCCACTCGGGCACGCCGTAGCCCTTGGAGATCTCGATCTGGTACAGGCGGTAGTCGGCCATGAAGCTGGCCAGGCGGCACAGCGACTGGCGTCCCGAGCCGCCGACGCCCAGCAGCAGCGCGTTGCCCTGCGGCTGACGCAGCACGCGAGAAATGCGTGCCACGTGCTCGATGGCGTCGTTGAAGAGGACCAAACCCATGGGCCTGCCATTGCTTTCGGCGTCGTACTCGTTGAGATACTCCTCCACGATGGGCTGCAAGGCGTCCATGTCCAGCACCTCTTCGTACACCTTGGGGTCGGCGCCGGGAATCAGAAAGTCCACGAAGAGCACTTTGCCGTCGTCGGGCAGCACGCTCCGCAGCTCCACGCCCAGCGTGTCATGGAGCTTGAGCGCCAGCAGCGCGTTGAACCATGCGAGGTCGTCGTGATTGATCAGGCGGTCGGCGAAAACTCGCTGGCACTCGTGGAACCAAAGCCGGAGCAGCGCTGCGCGGTCCGGCACCTTCTTGGGGCTGGCCATGAGCACGCCCTGGAACACCTTGGACAGGTCTCGCAAGTTGTAGGTGTAGTGCGCCTTCGCCGGCGTCGGTCGCAAGTCCGCCAGGATCACGTTGTAGACGGCCACCGTGCTAGAAACGATGCCATCGCCCAGCTCCTTCAAGTCCTCGGGGAAACCCTGGCTCAGGAAGAACTCCAGGATGGTGCCGTAGATCCGCAGCATACTCTCGTCTTCCATGGGCGTGTAGGTCACGATGTTGAAGTGGCGCACGAAGCGCGCTGTCAGTGGATTCCGCCCGCCGCCCGGCGGTCCGCATGCGCAGGCCATGATGACGTCGATGATCTTGCGATGCTCCAGTTCCGAGCGGTCGTACCACCCGCCGGAGTCGAACCACTGGCGGAGGAGCTCGATGGGCGGCTGTGCGCCGTACTCCTCCTTCTGCGGCATGTTCACGTCGTCCACGAAGATCACGAAGCGCTTGCCGGCCGAAGGGCCAAAGACGCCTTTGCGGCGTTTCTCGCACTTGCTGTCCAGGAAGTCCTGGGTCTGGTTGGCGGACGTCTGAGCACTGAAGGCCATCACGAGAGGAACCACGGCCTCCTCCGCCTCGGTCTGCAGGTACCGGCCGATGTTCACGGTCTTGCCCGTGCCCGTGGGGCCGCACATGAAGGTGTGCCTCTGGTTGCGGGTGAGCATGTCAAAGAGGCGCGTGTAGCGCACGGAGTCGGTGGTGGGGATGATCATCTCCGCGAAGCTCATCTTGGCGTCCATCACAAACGCTTCGCGCGTCTCCATCCACGGGATCCATTTGTGCGTCGGCAGGTCGAAGAAGTAGTCATACACGACACCCTCTGACGGCAGGGGCGTCTGAAAGCCGTTCGCCGCCAGCTGGCGACGCAGGAAGTCATCAAACGCCTTTCGGCCGGACGCGTCGGTTGTACAGCCCATCGACCAAATGAGGCAGAAGACGAAGATCTCGTCGAGGCTTTGGACAAAGTCGTTCTTGTCGTCCTCGCCACGCTCGTCGCGACCCTCCTTGTCCAGGTACGGCTCGATCCAGCAGTCGAAGAGATTTATCATGCCGGCCACCAGGCAATTGTCGTGGGTGGGCAGCGGCTCGGAGAGGCTCCGCCGCAGCAGAGCGCGACACGGTCCGATGAAGCGGTCGAAGAGGCTTTGCAACCGACCCTTCACCTCCGGCGTGCCGAGGAAGTCCGGCAGGGTGTCTTCCCAGCTCTGCAGCAGCGGGTCGTAGCCCAGGCTCTTGGGTTCCATGTAAATCATGCCGCAGCGGCTCACCGTGGCCGGAGAGGCGACGGCTAGATCCTCGGGTTCGAACATCATCGTCATCTCGTCGCTGAGGCCCATGATCTCGCCGCTGGTGAGGCACAGCTTCTTGTTGTCGTCGAGGACGGTGTTCATGTTCTCGATCCAGATGGCGTCGACCGGGCCGTCGAAGATGGTCCACTTCAGCGTGGGGCTGTCGTCCTTGATGCAGGCGCGGATGATGTTGGCCAGGATGCCGTCGTGCCACTCGTGGGTGTTGGGATCGAACTCGCCGTAGAGCTGCCCCATCGTGATGGACTTGGGGTTCAGATGGTGCGTCGTGACCTTCTCGTAGCGGACGCCGTCGACGCCGCGGTCCTTGAGATGCGACAAGGCGAATTGCAGCACCTTGATGTTAGACGACTTGCCGCCGCCCGTAGGGCCCACCACCATGAGACCGTGGCGCACGCAGATCATCTCGTATAGCTCGATGGTCTTCCTCAGGAAGATGGGAACAGCCTGGAGATTCATCTTTCGCATCCCAAGCTTGATGGCCTCCAGCAGCGGCCCGTAGTCGAAGGGAGGGCGCTCGATGCTCGGGAACAAGTCGCTCAAGATACCCTCGAAAAGCGGAAGGTCGTGCGCCAGGAACTTCGGCACATTGACGTCTTGTAGCGCGCGAAGCAGAAGCGCCTCCTCCACCTCATCCGGGTTGGCCCGCTTCAAGTTGCCCGCCGCGGTGATGACGGTCTTCACCGCGCGCATGCCGTAGTCGTAGTGGTCCTGAGAGCTCAGCTGCTCGGAACAAAGGCGGAACGTCGCCACCATCTTCTTGGCGCATTTGCGGTTCTCTAGGTATCCGTAGGAGAAAAGCATGATCTCGCCGATCAGCGCGTAGTCCGGCACCATCATGGCCACGGGACGGAAGAGCGCCTCGAGGTTGTCGGGCAGCGTGGAGCGGCCGGCGTAGCCGGGGTTCATGGTGATGAAGACACTGAAGCGCGGGTCGACGTCGATCTCGGTACCTTCGAAGAACTTGCGGGTCTCGCCAGCCTTCACGGCGGACTGCAGCGTGATGATCTGCTGCGCGATCACGCTGAGCACCTCGATGTTGATGCGATTGAACTCGTCGAAGCACGCGAAAGCGCCGGAGCTCGCGAGACCTTTGAAAAACTTGCCCATCGCCAGGTAGTCCAATCCATCCGAGCTGCGACGTCGAAAGATCAGGAGCAGGCATGGCAACCAGTCTTTCCCCATCCTTTGCAGTGCGGGGCCTCAGGGTCGCTTACCAGTTGTACACGATACAGGCCGTGGCCAGCGCCTTGGCCATGTCCTTGGTGGTCTCGGTCTTGCCCGTCCCTGCCGGCCCCGCCGGCGCGCCGCCAAGGATCATCTGCAAGGCGCCCATGAGCGTCAAGTAGCACTTGTCCGTCAAGGGCGTGATCACGAGGCGAAAGGTGTTGCCGAGGTACTCGTAGCCGTACTGGCGCACGCTGGACACCATGACCACCTCGAGGTCGCCGGCGTCCTCGTCGCCTCGCCAGTAGAAGCGCATCTGGCTGATCCAGTCGAAGTCCTCCTTGGAGGCCACGCCGTTGTCCGCCATCTTCAGCATCATGTCCCGCGCGTGAACGTCCAGCACGGCCAGCGCGCCGATCTTCACCCGCGCGTTCTTGGACAGCTTGCCGCGGATGAGATACACCATGTCCTCCAGCTGATTGCAGAGCACGTCGTAGTACGCCCGGACGCCAGCGGCGCCGGAGGCGTCGAGGTACTCCTCGGTCTCTCGGGTCCAATGTGCCTGACTTCCGTTGAGCACGACCTGCGCCGGCCACTTCTGCATCCACTCCGTCCTGGGCGTGGCGACGTAGTCCAGGATGCCCTTGATCATCTCGCGGCGCACGGAGAGCTGCATCATGTCGCAGAGCTCCACCATCCAGTGCTCGATGTTCTTGTCGACGGGGTCCACCGCGTTCGCGAAGGCCACCTCTTCTCCCTCCCTGGAACGCATGAGGGAGATCTTCAGATCGGCTTCGAAGTGCACGCGGTGGATGCCCTCGAAGCACTTCTTCAGGTGCGGCTGCACCATCATGGGGTCCTTGGTCTCCGACAGGATCTCCAGCAACTCGTCGTTGGACAAGAAGTAGAAGCGCGCGAAGCCCGCGCGCTTGGTCTCGAGATAGTCCGCCAGGCCCTTCTGTACCATGTCCAGCAGCTTGTTGCTCTCTCGGAAGCGCTCGAGCAGCTTACGATCGGCGCAGAACGTCAAGGCATTTCGGTTGTGCTGCGCGGATTGCATGGTCTTTCTCCAGTGCTTGTCGACGGTGCTGAAGCGCTTGCCCTCGATGGGCAGCTGCTTGTTGATGTCCGCGGAGTCGAAGATGGGCTGCAAGTACAGCCAGTTGCGCTGCACCTTGATCCACTCGTCGAGGTTCTCGGACACCAGCTGTAGCTTGGCGTTCCATGAGAAGATTCTTTCTTCAAAGGGACCCTTGAAGGCCGAGAACGTCATGGCCTGCGTCATGGTGATGTGCTCGTCGAGCAGCGCGATGTACTCGTCCAGTCCTTTCAGGATGTAGGTGCCCGTCTCCCGGTACGGCTCGATCACCAGATCCACCTCCGCCCACGCGGCTTCCATGTTGTCCAGCGCGGTCTCGATGCCGAACTCCTTGGCCGCGGTCTCGCTCACCTTGTTGATGATCTCCACGTTGTCGGCCAGACCCTGCGCCAGCACCGTCTCCAAGGTGTATGTCTCGTCGGGGAGAATGTCCTTTCCAAGTACGGCGCTCAGCTGGAGCCAATGGCGCTCTCGCATACCCGGCACGCGCAGACTGGTGATGACGGGGAGGTTGGGCTTGAAGGCGTCGACCTTTGCCTTGAAGTCTCTGCCGACTTTGAGGCACCCTTCCAGCTCGTTCTTTTCGAAAGTCTTGACCGCTCGGTTCAGGCTGCGCGACGTGGCGACGACGGACTTCTCCACCACCTCGGCGTCGAGGTCCAGGAAGGGCCCCGTCATCCACTTCTCCTGCCAGCTGTGCCAGTTGCTGAGGTTCTCCCACAGGTCATAGAAGGGCTCAAAGGCCTTTCGAACGTCTGCAAGGGCGTCGTAGTCGGTGACGTCCTTCTGCAGCAGCGCCTCGCGTGAGTTGAAGAGTCGCGCCGTTTCGTCGCATTCGTCGAGTTCGCTCTTGAGCGCTCGTACTTTGATGACGATCTGGTCCAGTCGGGCCATGTCGGTCAGGGTCTCCAGGCCCTTTACCTCGGCGCCTTTCTCCTTGATGCGCTCGACAAAGGCGATCTGCGCCTCGGTCATCTCCGAGTCGAAGCGATCGTGCAGGGCCGTGTTCTCCACCCTGAGCTTGTCGATCTCGTTCAGTATGCGCCGCGGCCATCCGTAGACTTCCCAGCGGATGCCCGCGGCGTCTCGGCGGAGCCGGCAGCGCATCGTGCTGTCCAGGACATCATAGGACTTCAGGATGTCGAGCCGGATCGGGTCGATCTCTCGAAGCGAACCCGGCGTGGACGCCATGTACTCTTCCATACCCGTGAGCGCCTCGACGTCGTTGATGGACTCTCGCAAGTGAGCCAGGATGCCCGAGTACGCGCGGCACTGCGCCGCCGCTTTGTCCACCAGCTGCTCTGCGAAGCAGGCCAAGATCCGCGAGCAGATGTGCTCGTGTTTCTCGCTCAGGAACCTCCGCACCTTCTCGGCGTTCACCAAGATGAGACCGAGCGACACGCTGGGAGGTATGGCGTCTAGAACGCTTTTCGCCTGCTCCGCGTGCTCCAGAGCCGCCTTCTTGAGCTTCAGGGCGTCGAGGGTATCCTTGTCCTTGTCGACGGCGCCGTCTATGATGGACGCCACGTAGGCCTCCGCGTCCAGGCGGATGAAGTCGTGGTACGTCGAGAAGTGCTTAAGGTACTCCTCCGCGTGTCGCACCTGCTCCGCCAGCTTCTCCGCTGCTCTTTGGCGGGCTTCGCTGACGAAGGCCTCGTGCGCGTGCGGCACGTTCATCACGGGGTCGTGGGACCAGAACAAGTTCTGCATGACGCGTCTCTCAACCCGAACGATGTTCTGCACTTCTTCCAGCGCGGACTTGAAGCACTTCAGCGGTGCCTCCACCAACGCTGCCAACGGGGAGGAATAGCTGATCAGATCGGCGGCTTCCTTCCCATCCGGCGAGACATCCATCGTGAGCGCGAAAAGAGCTTTGTGGCGGATCCGTACACCTTCGGGAGAGACTCGCTCCGGGACGGAGCATCGAACATCGTTGGCACCCTGGACGGCGACGGTGCCGGAGCATGCGAAGTCGAGGAAGTCGTCGAAGTCCTGCACGCTCTGCAAGACCAAGTAGCGGATGGTGTCCTGCATCATGAAATTGACGCAGCAGAGGAGCTTCTTCAGCTTGCCGAATTGGTAGATCTCGTTGGAGCTCTCGGCCAGGTTGAAGGAGCCTTTGCTGATGCCTTTGAGGCCGCTGCGAATGCCGTTCACCACGTTGACCACGTACTGCTCTCGCAGCGCCGCGGAGACCGTCTTCAGCTGCTGCGTCTGCATGTTGCGGAACTCTTCGAGCTGCACGGTCTTCGTGGCCCTCGCGAAGAGGGACTGCGGTGAGGGCGCCGCCGTGCTGGAAGTCCTCACGAACAGGAGCCGCAGCGACTCGCGACGCACGTTGCCCAGGATGTCGATGATCTCGCTCCTGGTGTAGTAGCTTCGGACGGCGAACTCGTGGGCTCGGTGCCGAAGCTCAAAGCCCGGCGCTCGGTACTTCTCAAAGAAGTCTTTGGTCGTCTTCACCACCGCACTGCTCCGCAGGCTCGCGGATTGCGCGTCCCTCTCCGCCTTCAAGGCGGGTGCCACGGGCGACAGCAGCCCCTCGAGGCTAGGCTCGTCGTGCCGCTGGAGAAGCATGAGAGAGTTCATGCAGCGGAGGTAGCTGAAGTGCACCTCCTGAACGAGCGGATCGGACGCCGCAAGCTCCGGCGATCCTTTGACCCTGGCTTTCGTGAGAATGCGCGCCACCTGCTCTCCGTTCAGCCGCCTGGCGCTTCCGAGGGGCATCCCATCCAGGTACAGGTTCCGCATGATGCTGACCTCTGCCTCGCGCCGAGAGAAGTGAGCGCGCTCCACGCGGTCGGCGAAGTTCACGGGGTCCTCCGCTTTGAACATGATCTCCAGGCGGCTCTTCATCCGATGCACGACGCCCCCGTCCACCGGAAACTGCACAACGTACCTCTGGCTCTCTGCGTTGTACTCCATCACCAGGGCGTCCTGCCACTGCCCGTCGCCGTCGCCCTTGCCACTGAAGGCCACTACGGGAACGCCGCGGAACTCCCCGTCGATGACGCCTTTCCGCAGCCAAGCATCCGGCGCGTACACCTCGAAAGTCAAGTCGTCGAAGGCCTCCAATGGTAGCGAGGCGTCTTGCACTTGGATAGCTTCGAGGAAGAGACTCTTCCGGGGCCGCGAGTAGTCCAGGCCCCGATCCAGCAGCAGCTTGGTGATGTCGTGCATGGCGTACATGCGGCGCAAGCGCTCGATCTGGATTCGCCTCGGCACCGTGCCTGGCCTTGGTGCATACGGAGCAATGATCTTGGGCTCTGCCCGCCGATCTCCAGCGCCGGAACCGCCGTGAAAGCCTGGTGAGTGGAGCGCTTTGGAGTTGGTGGAGCGTTTCGCATCTTGGGAGGGTTCAGTGTTGCATCTCTCTCCGTCTTCACAGCTGTCCGTACCTTCCTCCACGGATAGGGAGATGTCGGTCGCTGGCTGAAACTCGCGCACCAGTGGCGACAACGGTGACACACTCCGCGGCTCCGACGGCACTTCGTGCAGACCCTGTAGGTCCAAAGCGTAGTCCACCTTCATGCACGAGAGTCCGGCCGCGCACGTTAGCTCGGCGATCATGTGCCGCGGTTTCGGAGATGCCAAGCTCTCGTGTCGACCTACCCCTCCTGCAATGACTTCCGAGTACATTGCGCGCTTGCGAGGCGACTTGGAGCCGTGCTGGCGGGCCGTCCGCCGGCGGCCATCTGCTTTGATGAGGAGGAATGCAGGGAAAGCCCCTCAGTTTCCCGGCCTCGCATCAGGATTTGCTCCAGCAAAAGACCTGTCGAGCTTGCTAGTGCGTTGCTAGCCATCTCGGAGGGCGCTTTAGCCCAGGTCGGTCGAGTCTGCAGCCTCCGCTGCAATCCAAGTCCTCCGCTGCCCAAGGCGATTTCGTGAGCGTGGTTGCCAGCGGACGCTGGCGAGCGCGCAGCTGCGCCGAAGCCCTCTATGTTCTCTCTGCAGTCTCCGCCTCCCAGAGCCTCAGCACCTCAGCACGCAGAAGCGAATGGCGCTGCGTACGCCAGCTTAAGCATAGTGCAAACGCCGAAGAACGTGCGGAGGCAACTTGTTCCTAGGGCTCTGCAGAGGCCGCGGGTCCTCTGCTGCTATGTATCAGCGGCGACAGGGTCGTCGACGGTTGCGACATGTTTTCTTGTTACCATCACTCTCGTTTCCCACGCTGATCAGCTGATCCCCGGTGTTGGTGCCGACACATGCGGGCGTATAGCTCTGGATTTTCGCGCCATTTTTTCGGAATTTCCACTGCGCTTTTCATTTGAACGGCGTTCGCCTGAGGAAGGCTTTGGCGGTGGCAGCTTCTTCTTTCGCGCAGCGCGCAGCGCGTTGTTTCGTGTCGCAGGAGATAGGAGAGCGCTGCGTCGAGGGAGATGGAAGAGTTCGAAGAGTCGCAGGGTGGCGCGCAGCGCAACGAGCAAGTGAACCAGCTGATCCAGGCGTATCTTAACGAGAACGCCGCGCCGGAGCTCCTGCCGTTCCAGACGGAGCTGGTGGAGGACATACGCGCGCAGGTGGAGCAGCAGGAAGAGACGATCGAGGAAGTGACGGAGCAGCCGGATAGAACTGTCGAAGAGGCCTTCACCGCAAGTCTGTATCAGATGGACATCGACAGAGTGAAGTACGCGTTGGCCAAGTATCTGCGCGTGCGTCTGCTCAAGCTGGAGAAGGTCACTGGACTCTTCCGTCCCAATCTCGCACCGGAGTTGTCCGAGGCGGCGGCGGCACTGCGAGAGCGGCTGAGCGAGCAAGAGCTTCAGTACGCGCACGAGCTGGAGAAGCTTTACGAGGACCACCTCGACGACGCGGTCTTGCGGCACTTCCCGGAGAATGCGGACCAGCTGAAGAGCCTGGGAGACGTGGATATGTGTCGACCGCCGCGGACGGATCGCTTCGTGTTCTGCCACGTCCGGGAGACGGTGGACGGCTTCTACGCGCACGAGGGCACCAATCCCTTGACCTGGGAAGCTGGCGACATTCACGTCGTGCCGTACCAGGCCATCAAGCGGTTCGTGGAGGACGGGCGCATGGAGTTATCAGCTCCTCACTTTGAAGATCCGATGCGGAACTCGTAGAAGGGTGAAGTTGCTGTGCAAGAAAAAAGAAAAAAAAGTGTGTCGTCTTAGTGGTGCACATCGCGAAGCGAGGCTGCCCGTCCCACGGGTTCCGCGGAGCCTTGACACTCGTGCCGCTTCGGCGACAGTGACGCTCAGCGCTCTCCGAGCTCGTTTGGCTCCATCTCTTCACAACCTCTCGTATGCTCCTGGGATCTCAACTGGCGAAGCTACCCAAGAAGACCCGGGTCCCGGCCAGCAAAGTCTCCACGCCCCTGCCCACCGCCTCCGTGCCTCGCTGTGCCGTCATCTCTCCCACGATGGCCCCACAGCTCCCCATGAGCATGGTCCAGCAAGAAGCGCCGTCGGACGCGAGAACCCGAGCGGCCCGAGTGTGGGCCCGTTCTAGATTCCATCCTTCATGAAATGAAGACAACACATCCGAAGCAATGGCTTCCGCTGGTCTTGATTCCATCTCTCATGGAATGGAAACAGCGCCGCCGAAGATTGGCGTGCATGCGTCAGCAGGCGCCGCCTTGCAACAGTGGCCTCCGCGAGACGCCCCAGGTGCCTGACGCGCTTCAGATCCCTCCGTCAGCATCTTCCCTCCGAGGTCAATTGCTGCGGACGCGCCAGCAGCCGCTGATAGCGCCGGAAGCGGCGTTCCCACCTTCCAAGACCAGCTATACCATGCGCTTGCTGGCCGCTTCGCTCGCCCTCTGGGGCGCAGCTTGCGTGTCCGCCTTCCGAGCACCTCTACAGCGGCAGGTGGCGCTTGGCAGAGCGCAGCAGACGGGTGGGTGGCTTGCGATGGACCCAGAAACGGTGCCAGAATGCTGATTCCCCCCCCTTTTTGCAGGTCTCAATGGCCACCTGCCGGGCCTGGAGAGCTTCGCCAGCCTTGTGACCGCGTACAGCGACGACCAGAATGCGTTCTTGGAGAACGTCACTCCCGTCACCGCTGCCACCGTGTCCGTGACCGCCGTGGCCATCGGGGTGCTCTTCGCTGAGTTGACAAAGAGCCTCCGTGGCGGCTCCAGCGTGACCGTCAGCCTCACAGACCTGGAAATGGTGCGCATTTCACAAGATTCTCACCTCGCTACGATAATTTTTGGACTCTCTCTCTCTCTCTCTCTCTCTCAATCTCTCTCTTTCTCTCTCTCTCTCTATATCCCTCTCATGCTCGTGGTTTGGGAAGGTTGCTGTGGATAAGGTCGACCTCATCTTTGACCCGACGGAGAGGGATATGGAGCTCACCGAGGCCGGCACCTTCGGGGAGGTGCGGCGCAAGCAGGTCGCGCTGGTCGCCAAGGAAGAGTACCAGGCGGGCAAGTCGGTCCGCGAAGTGCGCGACAAGACCCTGGGCTACGCGGAGATCGACCTGGCGTGGCTGGCGACGCTGATGCGCCAGGTGGAACCTGCGGCCGGAGAGGTGTTCCTCGATCTTGGCAGCGGCATGGGCAAGGCCGTGTTGGGAGCGGCCGCCCTGTACCCGGACCTGGCGAAGAGTGCGGGCATCGAGATCCTGCCGAAGCTGAACCGCAGAGCGAAGAGATTTGCGCGGAAGCTGAAGACGTCTGTGGACCTGGACTTCATCAACAGCGACTTCTGCGACATCGACAGGAGGGAAGTCGCGCAGACCATCGGGCAAGCGGACATCATCTTCCTCTATGCGACGCGCTTCGCGAGCGAGTCGGACGTGCTCACGGAGGCCAGCGCGGTCCTCGCGGAGTGTGCGAAGCCGGGGGCGAGGATCATCGCGATAGACCGGCGCTTACGGGGCCCTTTCCGCTTGGTCAAGGAGATTGATGATCTCCGCGGGGACTTGCAGCTGACGAGGGGATACATCTACCAGAAGCAAGCAGCGTAGTGCGTCCGAGCAATGGAGCACTCCGTGTATAAAAGAGCCTTGGATACTTCTATCTTCTCTTCAGGGCCTCCAGCCTCCGTGTCGTCAACCTCTTGCAACCAATGGCTACACAAAAGCACATTCTTGACCTTCCACCGCCTCACGCGTAACACCTCGCAACACCTCGCAACACCTCGCAACACCTCGCAACACCTCAAAGTCAGGCTGCGTGATGTCCCTTCCCACTCCACCCCCCACCCCCCTCTTCCGCCCTTGTACACTCCGGTCTTTTACACGTACGCTAGGTCTTCGAGTCTCGAACTTTGCTGCTTCGTCTCAACTTTACCGCACACCCTTTTCGCCGCTCTCGCGTGGAGCAAGCGAGCAAGATGATTCCGGCAGCGATGGCGATCCACCAGAAGAAGCTTACCGGAGCCTCCTCCGCCGAGAGCCGCCGAAGCTTGCTCTCGCAGGACGCCCCAACGGCGACACCAATTCTCTCCAGGTCGACCCGCAGCTGCTGGAACGCCGACGTCCTGTCCGGACACAGGTCATCGGCGTATCCCGGAATCACGTCCGTGAGGATCTCGTCGATCCGTGCCTTCCCAAGCGAAGTACAGCGCGCGTTCGAGATGTGGGTGAAGCAGAAGTCGCGGACGTTCATGTCCCCGTCTATGAAGCGATCCCCGCCGACGATGGGGCCCACGAAGCGGGAGCGGCGTTCCACCTCGGCCAGGTCGCTCGTGTTCACCGCGGGTAGGTCGTACAGCTTGGTCGCCGCCCTGATGAAGCTCAGTCGGTCCAGCGAATCCTCAACAAGAAACTCCTCCCGCCACTGCGCGAGCAGCAGCTCGCTGGCGCCCCGCTTTAGCACGAAGCTGCCGGCATGCGGCCCATGGCCGGAGCGCCAACGCAGCCGGA
>JAAMXY010001165.1:23262-38419 GCA_019677205.1 Pinguiococcus pyrenoidosus
ATCTTGGCAGCGTCTTACCTGCCGCGTTTTGCGCGAGGAAGCCATCGACGCAGTCCTCCTTGGTCGTCAGCACGTCCGAGTCCAGGAACACGGCGAAGCGCACGTCGTGCGGCAGGTACTCCAGCAGCTGCGTCTTGAGCATTCGGAACCGCGTTCGCCGCAGATTCACGTTGTTGATGCTGTCTCGGAGAGAATCTTGCGGCGGCTCCACGTGAATGGTGATGGTCTCGGCGCCTTTCCTCGCGTCGCGCTCGCGCAGGTGCGCGAAGCACCTCTCTTGGTCGGTCATCACGAACACGCGACCCTGGTAGCCGCCCACGTCGCGGAGGGACGTGATGGCGTAGTCGATCACCTGCCCAAAGGCCACGGGGCCCTTCCCACCACAACATGTTGAGACCAGGCGTAGCAGCGGCGGCCGCAGTGAGATGGGCGTCCTACCATGGCGATGAAGACGAAGCCCACATCCGCGTACGAGGGGGCCTCGTCTTGGCGAGCGACCGGACGGAAGTCCATGGAGGGGGTTCTCGGAACGATCGGAACCGGTGCGGCAGCTTGACTTGCGGCTGGCAAGATGGACAGCGCCGTCGACAGGCCCTCGAGCGGCCGGCGTGCAGGCCTCGCCAAGGCTTACTTCAAGTCCAAGGGGCGCATCCCACGCACCTTGCGCGAACGACCGCCGCAACGGACGATTGGGTCTTGAGCTGGGCGGCTGAGAATTCGGACAGATAGGTGCCGCTCAAGACCTGAAGAACTCCGGACAGACGCGAATTCCAAACTCCACACGTCATTCGCTTGGACAAAGCGGACGGAAGCCATTGCGAGAGCGTTCTAGATCATTCCCGGGCCTTCGCGAGAGCGCCTTGGCGGCGCCGCCGACGGAGATGGACCCGGCCGCTCTCTGGAGGCTTCTTTCGTCCTCGACGGAATCTCACACCTTGCACTCACGATCTTTGCTGCGGCGGCACGGACTTATCAACAACTTCCTGTGCTCTCGGAGGCAGCCGGGGACCAGCAGAATGGCGATGACCACCAGGAGCCACCAGACGACCGAGCACGTCGGGAAACTCTGCGCACCCATACTGCTAAGCTTGTTGTCACACGAGCCGCCCACGGAGACGCCCAGCCTCTCGAAGTCTACCCTGAGGCGGTCCACCAGGGAGTTCTTGTTGGCGCAGAGGTCGCCGCCGTAGTTGGGCACGACGTCGCGCAGCATCTCGTCGATGCGCCCTCTCCCGATGGAGTTGCACCGTGCGTTGGACACGTGGGTGAAGCACACGTCGCGGACGTCCATGTCCGACTCGATGAAGCGGTCGCCGCCAACGAGGGGCCCGACGTACAAGGACCGGGCCTCCACCTCGGCCGGGTCGCTGGTGTTCACCGCCGGCAGATCGTACAGCGCCGTCGCCGCCCGGACGAAGCTCAGGCGGTCCAGCGAGTCCTCGACAAAGAATTCCTCCTGCCAGCGCGTCACCAGCTCCTCGCTGGCGCCCCTCTTGACGATGAAGCTGCCCGTGTGCGGGCCGTGGCCAGCGCGCCACCGCATGCGGATGGCCATCGTGTCCGGCCACAACCCTTCGCCACGCGCCACCAAGGCAAGATCATAGGAAACCATGACACTTATGAGCACCAGCCGGCCAAAGCGAGGCATTGCAACCCTGCGACATTGGAGTAAACGCCACCTTCTTCCCGCGTATTTTGCGTGATGAACTGCTCAGCGCAGTCCTCCTTGGTGGTCATCACGTCGGAATCCACGAACACCGCGTACTGCACGTCGTCCGGGAGGTAGTCCAGGATCTGCGTCTTGAGCATGCGGAAGCGCGTGCGGCGCAGCGCGACGTTGTGAATGCTGTCTTGCAAAGTGTCCGCCTGCGCAGCCGCGTGAATCGTTGTGGTCTGCAGCCCGCGCCGCGCGTGGTCCTCGTGCAGGTGCGCGAAGCACCGCTCCTGATCCGTCAACACGAAGATGCGCCCGCGGTAGCCGCCCACGTCGCGCAGAGAAGTGATGGCGTAGTCCACCACTCGCCCAAACGCAACGGGACCCTACGTCCCGAGTGTGTCAGGCGCGTGGCGCAGCGCCTCGCAAGTTGCCACCTACGTACCATGGCGATGAACACGAACGCGACATCGTCGTGCGCACTGCCGGGGCTGTCGCGCTTCACGGGCGCAAAGTCCATCGTGAACGCGGGCGGCGCGCAGATCGCGCCGCAAGCTCGGACCCGAGGCCAATTACGCTGTGCTTTGCCCGTCATAGCACGCAACGACGGATTGGTGGACCGCGAGACCTCGCTGGGGAGCACGAGGTCAAGCTGTCCTTCGGAGCTGTGCGCCCAAATCGCAAGCCACAACGAGCGTGACCAGTGCTGGTTGGCTAATTTTAAATCGGGTCGGACGTACAGCATCGCGAAGCGATTCTCACACCCAATCAGGTCCCTGCCCTTTGACAAATCACAAGAAAGGGATGGTCAGCTGAGCCGGTGGCGGGACAGCTTGCCCTTTCCCCAACCTCTTCTCCACCCCCATTGGCCGAGGCCGCGTCGCCGCTGACGCTATCCGCGCGAAGTATGAAGATCGCAAGCGTGACAGACGCCAAGTTCGAAAGACCGCGATTCCCAACGCAGTAACCGACCGCGACCCCCCAATATTCTTACTTTTCGAGGCCGCAGCCGTTTTGGCCTCGGCGCTCGCGGTGCTGCTGGGAGAGTGGTGGCCGCGGCTCTCGAGGGGCCAGCATGGCGGACGACCAGGAGCACAGCAACAGCATCTTGTACGTACGTGGCCGGCCTCTGCAGAGTCCCAATTGTTCTCACCAGGCCATTGCAGGAGGAAGAAAAGCAGTATCTTCCTGCCGCCGGCAGATGTATATAAGCGGGAGGCGCAGCAGGCGATGCGCCATGCCTTCTTCCCCATCGAGCGCCAGACGGGGCCTCGGGTGGTGCCGTCGGGCGCGGGGAGCAAGTCGCTCAGCCTGCCGCCGAGGGATGGGACGGGCGACCCGGACGACATCGAGACGAGTCTGAGCCAGATGCAGGGCCGGCGCATCAGCTGCACGCCGCGCGGCTCTCTTGCCAGCTTACGCTCGGTGGTGGGCGGCGCCCGCGCGTCGCTCGCGTGGTACAACCTTCACCTGACGCTGAAGCAGAGGGACGGAAGCCTCCGGACGCTGCTCAACAAGACCTCCGGCCACCTGATCCCTGGCAAGCTGATGGCCATCATGGGCCCCACGGGATGCGGCAAGACGTCCCTGCTCAACGCCCTGGCCGGCCGGCTCGTCTACAGCAAGCGGCTTGAATACTCGGGGGAGATCGTGCTGAACGGGCGCATCCGTGACGAAGACGACTTCAAGAAGCGCACCGCCTATGTGATGCAGGACGATGTCCTGTACTCCTTCCTGACCGTCCGCGAGACCATCCTCACGGCAGCGACCCTCGCGCTCCCACCGCACGTGTCCGACGAGTTCAAGGCCAATCTGACAAAGGAGATCATGCAGCTGCTGGGACTCACCGCCGTCGCCGACACCATCATCGGCAACGAGCAGATCCGAGGGGTCAGCGGGGGGGAGAGGAAGCGGGTGCACATCGGCTCCGAGCTCATCACGTCGCCCATGGCCGTCTTCCTCGATGAGCCGACGTCTGGACTCGACAGCTTCCAGGCGCTCAGCGTGGTGGAGTGCTTGAGCGCCCTGGCGGAGACTGGCCGCAGCGTCGTCTCTGTGATCCACCAGCCACGGGCCGTTATCTTCGAAATGGTTGACACGCTGCTGCTGATAAGCAAGGGCGAAGTCGTGTACTTTGGCCCATGCGACGCCGCGAAAACGTATTTTGAGTCGCTGAGATACATTTGTCCGGCCTACCACAACCCGGCGGACTTCTTCCTTGATCTTATCAGCCTTGACAGCCGAGCCGAGTCGTTGAAGGACACCAGCGAGAAGAGGAGAGACCGGATCGCCAAGGCATGGAAAGAGAGGACGGTGGGGCGGGGCATGACCGCGCTGTCGTCGAGTCTTGTGGCAGCCGGGAGGGGGAATCTCCCCAACCTCTCGAAGGTCCGCTCCAGGGACTTTGCCCAGAGGCAGAAGAGATGGTTCACTCGCTTTCAGCTGCTGTACTGGCGGTCCGTGATCCAGACGATTCGCAACAGGAGAGTCTTGGTGGTGAAGGTGGGCATCGCCGTCATCGTCGGCCTGAGTCTGCTGATCCTGTACAACGAGCTCGAGTACACCGAAGAAAAGATACAGGATCGCATCTCGCTGCTCTTCTTCCTGACCCTGAACCAGTTCGCGGGGACGGCCTTCAATGTGGTGCAAATTTTTGGCCTGGAGAAGGCCATCGTCATGCGGGAGTATGCGTCGTCAAGGTACGGCATGGGCGCATACTTCCTCGCCAAGTATATCAGTGAGCTCCCGACGAACCTGCTGGGACCCTGCATTCTCGGGAACATGGTGTACTGGGGCTCGAACTTGAATCCGGATGTCACCAGATTTTGGGGGTTCCTGGGGATCGTCTTCCTGAACAACGCCACGGGAGCCTCGTTTGGCATGTTTGTATCATCTTTGACGCACAGCCAGCAGATTGCCACGGCCACGGTTTTGCCAGTGATTCTCATTCTGATGCTGTTTGGCGGCTTCTACATCAAGACGGAGAACATACCCACGTGGATCTCTTGGGTGCGCTACATCTCCCCCATGAGTTGGTGCTTCCAGGCGCTTCTGGCCAACGAGCTGAGAGGAACGACCTTTGATTGCGAAGAGCTGGGTCCTCCGTGCCAGATTACGGGGGAGCAGGTGCTCGAGGAATGGGGCTTTGAGGATGCGTCCACGTCCGAAGGCTGCCTGTATCTCGCTTTGCTGATGATCGGCTTGTCTTTCGGGGCGTACTGGGCCCTCGTCGCGACGGCGACGAAGTACCTGCATCCGAAGCGCTCTCTCGTTTCGGTCGAGTCGGTTCTCAGCGATGACGAAAAGTCAGGGCCAACATCCGGTACTGCGACAAAGGCTGGAACGGGTCCTGGAAGTGGAACTGGAGGGGATTCCAAGGTTCTCGTCAAGCCGGCGGCAAGACCCGAAAGGAGCGAGGAAGAGGAAGAGCAAGAGCAAGAGGATCCGTACTCAACGGGGATCGATCCGCTTCACAGTCGGCAGGACTACCAGCAGCTGAGAAAGAGTGCCATCGCGAGGGAAGTGAAGTCGGCGATCGACGGTGTGCTGGATCGGGGCAGCATTCCGAATGGCCTGGGCATGGAAGAATTCATCAGCACGGTCCGGGACGCCGACGCGGATCCCTCATTGACAGGAGGGGTCGCAAGGCTCTTCCCGGTCGCTTCCGCAGAAAAGAACTCCCACGCCAGTGTGTCTGACCCCGAGAAGCCCCCGCGGCGCCTACCATCCATGATACCGGGAGAGTCGAAAGACGCCAAGGAAGCTGCGGCAGCAGCCGTCCTTATGAGGGTGCACAGCAACGATACGCGCTGTACAAGCCCCGGATCGCCCGTGATCGAGGTCACGCAAGCCGACGAACTCGATCTGCGGTCCTTTGCGCCAGCCAGAAGCGAACTGGTCTCGGGCTCCAAAGAGGTGCCCACCTTGGGAGAGATCGAAGGCACGAGCGAGGCCTCCGGCTCCAAAGAGGTATCCGGCTCGAAAGAGGTATCCGCCTCGAAAGAGGTATCCGGCTCGAAAGAGGCCCCCGCCTCGTTCTTGGGTCCTCACAGCCTGGGCGAGGAGGACGATGACCACGACGACACGCACGACCTTGACATCGAATCCGTTGCCGTCGCCGAGACGAACCCGAGAAGTTCGGGCAATATGCTGAACCTGGTGGACACTTTGCGCCACATGGTCGGCGCCCCACACAAAAGAGACTGAGAGCTAGACGTGTCATCAACGGCCCAGATAGGTACAGGATTCACAATGCAAACAGAACAACGATTCCAAAATCTTCGTCTTTCGTCTGCGTCTTCATCTTCCATTGGCTTCGCCGCTCATCGCAGTTCGTGGCAAGGCATTCTTCCCCTCTTCTCTCTGAGCACTGCCCTCAAGGGAAAGAGAGAGACAGCAGGACGGCTGACTTCGACGCGCCGCACGAGGGTTCTTTTCGCCTCTCAAGTCAGAGAATGAAGCAAGCGTCGTCTCCCGTGTCTCGGGAGCCCCTCTCTGTCCACTCTTGAAGATACGCCAAACCTGCGGAAGTGCCTTTGGATCGACGCCAAAGGAGAGAAACTGGACAAAACACGGCGGAGCGCACAGCAAGTGTGTACATATGTCCTGCAGTGCGAAGCTTCAAAAATCGCCGTCGACTCTCCGGCTCTAGACGTTCTTGCACAGCAAATCCTTGACCGCTGGCTGCGCTAAACCCTTCTTTACGACGTCCTGAAGCAACCTGAGGCGGCGCAGCATGAGGGAAACGCGTTGTGAAGCACGAGCGCAGGGCGCGTACCTCGTCTCTCGCAACAGCATGATCATCAGGCTGACCACCCCGAGGGACAGCAGCACCGACAAGAACTGCGCTATCATATCTAGGCTACAGCGGTGCTAGCGACGCCAAGCGACGCCCAACTCCGTCTTCGCGACTCTTGTGCGCGCGTAGCACAGCGAAACAGGGCTCGGTGGAAGAGTTGAGACAGACGGAAGCTCCGGGGGAATTCGGAAACCAAAAACCAACCGGCTGCTGGACGGTTTCGATTTCCCCCGGTCTACACCAATGAAGAGACCAGGAGGCTCCAAAGAGTACAGCAGTACCAGCCCCAGATCTCCCGCCCTTTCCTCGTTTGAATTCCGGCAGAACGGCACAGGTCTGTAGAACACGTCTCCGCCGCGCGCGATGAAGAACGCGCCGTCGTGGCAGTCGCCACTGGTGCCCGTGTTCCGCCTCTGCGGAGTGGACAAAGGCGCCGGCCCGTGGCCCAACGCCACGTCCAAAGGAGATGTGCGCCGGGAGATCGACAAGACGCTTGGGCGCTCTGTCCTAAGCATCCGAGGCCGCGTGAGCGCCGCCAACTTCCTCAAGCTGCCTCGCGAAGGATCCTCTCTGAAGTTGACGGGCCACTGGCTGTATATGGAGCTCCGAAGAGCCGGCGCGGTGGCGACCATCCACGTCGACTTGAAGGCGGAGGCGCGGCAGAGCTTCCGCGTCAGCGTGAGCACGCTATTCACGGAGGTGGCGATCGTGGGCAATGCCCTGAAGCTTCCCTGGCCAGAGCTGGCCGAGCCCAAGGGCTGGGTGGTGCTTCGGCTGAACTTGAGCAGGCTCCTGAAGGCCTTCGCGCCGGCGGTCGGCCCCTTCGTCCACACGCTTGGAGTGACTCTGGGCGCCAACCTCCGGGTACGGGACGTGTTCACCTCCAGCAACCGATACGACGCCGACAGCCCGCCCGAGAAGCTCCGGAGCACGTGCGCCAGGACGGCCCTGGCTTGGGTAGATGTGCCGGCGGAAATTGGAGCCGACGCGGACTTGGATCGGCCGCCACCGAGCAGGGATTCGGAGGCCCCCCAACCGGCGAACGACGCACAGGTGGGATCGGCGAAGAGCGCAGTGCGTAGAGAGCACTGTCAAAGCCGAGGGAGACGCTCCTTACCGCGGGTCCTTTTGCTCAGCAGGTTTCGAACAACAGCTTCGAACGGATGCTAGACCAGCCGGCGAGCATGACCGAGTCTCGACTGCTGTCTGATGGCGAGCCAGCCTTCTGGGCAGACGTGCAGGCCCTGCAGAAATTGCTCACCGCCGGGGTCCCCTGGGGCACCGCCTCCATGGAGCCTGCGTCCAGCGACACGGGCGATCCCTGGTCGGCGGCTGCGACGGAAGCCAGTTCGGCGCAGCCTGCTCCCGGCGTGGATTCTCCAGTGTCCGGGCCTCCCACTGTCGAGCTGCCCACGCCGGATGCGCTCCTCAAGTCGCGAGAGAAGGTGCCGGTGCCCACGCCACAGACGGCGCCGAGGCCGACGCGAAGTGCCGCAAAGCGGAAGGACGCCGGAAGCTCCACGCGGCCCAGCCCCTATGCACAGAGCCCAAAGTTTGACCACTTGCCGCTGGATGAGGAGCAGGGTCTGCGACTGTCGCGTGTCATCGGCTTCTCTGAGAGCACGGGAGCCGCTTGGATCCGGTCGCCACCGCAGTGGGAATCCATCGAAGCAGCGTCCGCCGCGGAGCTTGTCGTCTTTCCCTGCGACAAGATGTTGATAGCGCAGACGCTCCAGAGCGGTGACGGCAGCAGCATCGCCGCCAACAGCATGCAGCAGGTGTTCCGCGGCCACGCTGCCCCAATCTCCATCCTGAAGGCAAACGAAGATCACACCGTCCTTCTGACGGCGCAAGCGACAGACGGGCTGTGCTTCCTCTGGGGCCAAAGCCCCAGGAATGACTCGTCAAGCTCACCGTCGAGGCTGCGGAAGATCTGCCAGTGGACCCCACATGCGAACGGCCTGGATTGTGCAGCGTTCTCCAGCGGAACGGAGATGGTCGTCACGGCGGGCCTGGATGGAAACCGCAGGAGCCAGATAATCGTTTGGGGCGTCCAAGGCCTAATCTCCGCCGCAAAGGTACACCAGCCGGCGAACGCTTCGAAGGCAATCCTCCTGTAGCTTCTTCCCTCCTTCCTAATGTCCGTCTCCTTCCCTTTGCACCAATGGGGTGGTGATCTGCAGACGAAGCGGCCTGGCGCTGCGGTGGACAGGGCGATTGTCGCTCGCCAAGTGAGCGACTTCGACATCAAGGAGATCTGCTTCTCGCCCTGGGAGCCGCTTCGGCTCGTGTCTTGTGGCCGTGAGAATGTGCGCTTCTGGCGAATAAAGAGGCGGCATCTCCCAGCCTGTCCGGCCATTCTGCAGATGAATGCGAGGGACGCAATCCTAACCGGGATCGGCTTCTCCACCATGCCAGACACGAAGACCTCCAAAAAGCTGCAGCTCGTCCTGGTCACGACGTCCACAGGAACCCTGCTGCAGATCGACTATCGCTCGCGGGAGGTTCTCTCCGTGATGCACCTTCACAGCGGCCCGATCACGAGTTTCTTCGTCGGGAAGAGCTACGCGGTCACCGGATCGGAGGACAGCTACCTCCGCGTGTGGCCACTGGAGTTCACGGACTTCCTGCTGGAAGCGAAGCACAACGGCGATCCCGTCCAGGGAATCGCCGTGTCCTTGGACGAGACTTTGGTCCTCGTGACCACCTCGGCGACGATTGGAGTGCTCAACGTCGGGACGCAGGAGTACAGAACGAGCGTGCGGAGTCACCGAGCGGCCGTTACGAGCATCGCGATACACGAGCACGAGGATCTCGTCGCCACCTCAGGGGAGGACTCGACGATTCGGATCTGGAAGATCGAGGACGGCACGCAGATGTACGAGTTCACCTGCCACGAGGATACCCCTGTGGCGCTCGCATTCATGCCATCGGCGGAATCCCTCGTGCTGGCTTGCGGCTTCGACAGCGGTTACATTCGCTGCTTCGACGTGCCAAGCACGGCAATGCTCTGCGATCGCAGCATTCTAAAAGAAACGAGCGTCGACCCTCAAGGCAGGGGGGGCCACTCATTCCCGGTGGTTGACCTAGCTTTTCGGAAGCGAGGCAGGGAGGAGGGATATTTGGGCGAAGCGTACAGCTTGTTCGTTGGGTTTCTCAACGGGACCATTGGCGTCTTCAGCATTGAAAGACGAACAGGAGGGGCCGATGCTGACGGCGGTCCAGCGTGGGATTTCCAGCTGGCGAAGCTTGCAGCGTCCGGAAGCAGCCCACAGGAGTTCCCAACGCTCGGATTCGATGTCAACGAGGAAGGAACGCTGCTGGCGCTTCTTCGTGGGAAAGTGGACCACAAGGTAGGTCTCGAGCCCGAGGGCTGCTCTCTTTGGCTGCCCTGTTCGCGATGCTCATCCGCTCATCGGCTCATCCGCTCATCCACGCGCAACTGCAGGCGGCGGACGGCATCGCTTGCTTCGAGGCCATGATATACTCCACACCGAAGATGACGCTGGACTCGGCTGTTGATCTCAGGAACCCGTCGGACCAGTCCTCTGAGCTCGCCGACGCCAGCCCGTCGCCCACCATCCACTTCCACAACTCGGATGTGTACGTGAGCCTAGCTGGTAAAGTCTTCGTCCTCAAGGCTTGCAGCCGGGCGCGCAGCGAGGTTCCCCTGCCCTTTTTATCCGCGGACACAGCCACGACTACGAGCGGCGCCAGCCCAAGGACGTACAGCGGGCTGCGAACGTACTCTCTGATCGCCCCGGTCAAGGCGCACCTGGCCCAGCTGGAGCCCTCTGGACGCGCCTGGATCGCCTCCTGTGCTTCGAAGAGCGGAGGAACCGACGTCATGAGCAGCATTGCGCTGTTTCACATGAGACCTGGCGCCAGCCGGGTCACAACCGACGCAAAGGTAAGAAGCCCGCTCTCTTGCCAAAGCAGCGCAAGCGTTTTCCCGCTGACCACCCACCTTGATGCGTTTCGTACATTAACTCTTTGCCTTTCTCCCTGCTCCTTTTCCCTCGACAAGGTTTATGAAGAGCACTACACATCGGTGACGACACTTGCCTTCGACAAGCGTGTCGGCTTGAGCGGCGGCAAGGCCAGGGGAGTCGCCGTGAGCGCAGACGCGAGCGGCTCAATCCTGGTTTGGGAAACGGAGTTGTTCACAGGCGACGAGAGCCATCACCCCCAGTGTATGGCCACTCCATCGATGCAAGAGGAGGCCGCGAAGCATGAGGGAGTCGTGGAGCAGGAGAGGGTTCTTGAGCACATCGCACAAGCCGCCCGCAGCCTCCCCGCAGATCCCATTCCCACAGATTCCATGGACATCTTGAGCATGGACGAAAGGTCGATGGAGGGAATCCCGGCTTCCGACCACGACTTCCTTGCGGCCTTCCGGCAAGAAAGCCGTGCACGCGAAGGCCCGCAGAGCCATTCGCCGCTGCGGACATCGCACCAGGAGCTGGAGGATTCGTTACTGCAGGCAGCGATCACTTCAATTGTCGGCAGCGAAGCGGGAAGCAGTGCGAAGTCCTATGAACCGACGGCGCCCCCATTTCAAAGCGCCGTGAAGGCGGAAGTCGGGGACCTGGGTGAGAACCGAGATATCGGCGCCGGGTTGGCACCTTCTGGAAGTCGTAGCGACGCCAACTTCAATGGAAATGCGACGACCGAGGAAGACCTCCGAGCCTTTGGAGATCCGCCCCTCCCAGCGCAAGAAGTTCCGGTCGAAAGTACAGGTGCCACGCAAGCGCCTTCGCCACCGATGGAACACCCTCTGGAATTGGTGCAACGGAAGGCCGGCACCGCGGTGGAGTCTTATGCGGTTCCTCCTGAAGGAGATCAAGACGCCGAGGGTGCTCCGAAAGCGCCCGCTGCGGACGGTGCCAATCTCGAGAACCTCCTGACTTCACTCATTGCGACGCTCCACACGGAAGAAGGGGAAAAGGAGTTTCTGAGTCTGGCAAAGCAGCAGGAGGACCTGAACCAGCCCATTCAGGAGTCCGCGGAGATGCTTGCCGGACGCGTCTGGCCTCGCAAGCTAGAGCGACGTCCTGCCGAGATGCCAGCGCGGCCAGCACGTCCTGCTCCGCACCAGAAAAAGCCAGAGCGGAACGCGTCCCGGACAGCAGCTCTGCGGTCCGGCCCTCCTGCAACCGGGAAGAAGAGTTCCTTTGTGTGGCTCACCGCAGCGTCTTCAATAGCCGTGCTGGAGGCAGGTTCCCTCAGGGTGTATCACGTCTCCCACGGGGGCGCCCTCGCCACCACGGTCTCCACCTTCCGTGGACCGTCCAAGATGGCGGCCGATGTCGCTTCTCGTTTTCTGTGCGTGGCAGCGGAACATACGCGGGAGTTGGCCTTCTTCCAGCTGGACGCGGAAAGTGGTCGCTTTCGGCACGTCCCCACGGACCTTGATCAGATCGACGAGTTCATCTCGGATGGCGTGAGGGACCTGGCCTTCTCAGCACGTGGAGAGTACCTTGCGATTCTTGGGCAGTCGAACAGCATCGTGGTCTACCGCGTCACCGAGACCGAGCTGCAGCTCTACGCGTATGACGACGGCGAGGCGGATGCTCGGTCGGGGATCTTATTCGGCCGCGCAGGTCCCGAGACCTTCCCTCCTTTGCTGGTGTCCACTGAAAAGCGCGTGGCGATTTGGAGAGTGCCCACTGGCCTAGGAGACGCGCACTGGGCCTGCCTCTTCAAGCTCGAGTTCGAGAGGCACGTGATCGATGCTGACGAATCGCTGACAGCCATGGGTGCGGTGGCGGTGATCAGTGGGAGTGGTCGTGAAGGCTACCAGATCTTCGTGGGATCCGCCTTGGGCAACCTCACGGTGTACGACAGCCTCGCGGACACGGTGATCCAGTTCAAGACGTCGCAGATCGTGGATGCCGGTGTCTCCTCGTTGTGTGCAGCCCGCGGCGAACCCATTGCGGATCTGCCGCCGCCGGCAAGTAGTCGCCCGAGCTTTCAAGTCGCAGAAAGATGCCGCACGAGTGTTTGCTTGGGCACCGCGGACAATCGCGTCGTGGTCTTCGGCATCGAGGTTTTTCGCGGGAGCTCCGACGATGTCGACGCGCATGCCTGGGCTCACTGCTCGGCCGATCTCGGCCACATCGTGAGCCCCGGGACGGCAACGGGGAACGAAGCAGCAGCGAGCGCCAGCGGTGTCCGAAGGGTCAGGTGGGCCCGAGTGCCTGGCGCAAACACGTGTGAGGGCCTGCTCATGGACCATCGCGGCCGGATTGTCTTCGCGGCGGTTGACGAGTCGGATTTTTCCAGGATTGAGTTGACGCGACTACTTGACTAGGTCTCTCCACTCTTCCTTCTCTATGCTGCGCGGCAGGAACATCTACAGCTCCGGCGCGCGCGATCGGGATGCAGCAATGTGCATCAGAGATCCCGTGGCGGCCGCTACGATAGCAGCTGTCGCCGTGATGATGAACGTCGATCGAAAGCAAGCAGGCCCGGCGCATTCGTCCGAGTCCTCGTCGGCGCCATCTTGAAGATGAGAGAAGGCATCGTCAGCACGGAGGTTGTTCGTGTGCATGCGCTCCCTTGAAGCCTGTGCAAAAGGAACGTACCGCTGCTGGTCTTCTCGGCGCGTTCGTACAGGAAGGCCGCGAGCATGTTGGAGAAGCCAAGGGAGCCCACGAGAGCTGCTGAGTTCATGAGCGTGTAGGCTTTCGGCAGAATGTGCTGGCCGAAGAGGTCGCCGAGGAGGGTGGGACTCAAGCACCAGAAGGCACCATAGCAGAGTCCCGCGCAGGGAAACGCAACGTACAGGGTTGCTAAAGAGCTCGCACCTAGAGATAGACTAGACGTAAGAGGGGCGTGCTGTACGGCCGAAGCCCAAAGGCCCAGGACCAATCAGGTACCGATTGAGAGGATTGCAAACGTCGTCGCCGTCGCCAGTGCAGCCAGCGGCGCGAGGATCGTCCGCCTCACTCTTGATCTGTGGATCTTGTCGGCAAGCTTGCCCATTCCCAGCCTGTGCAAAGCATTCAGGCGTGAACCATCGAGGCTGCGATAGCAACGAAACGTAGATTCACGAACCTTCCGAACCCATTCGCCACCGCGTACAAGGACACCATCGCACTGATGTCGGCGTCCGATCCTCCGGCGGCAGTCACAATCTGTCCCGCATTGTTTGCAATCAGAAGCCCCGCTCCGAACCCAACCACGAACGTGGCAAAGAAGGCCCAGAAGAGGCTCAGTCCCAAGAGCGTCTTGAGCGTCTGAACCTCTCCGAAAGGCATCGCGTGTCTCGATTGGGAGTGGGATCGAGACGTCTCTTTATCTGGTTCTCGGGGGGTCGCACCCGGTTCACTCATGGCAAGGGCGGCCTGCTCCTCATGCTTGCGCAGGAGTTCCGTCTCGTCATCAAGTCGCGGAGGGCTCCCTGGCACGGGTGGCACCGGCTTTGGGGAGGTGTCGCCATCCTCGCTGACAACCACGTACAGAGGCCCTGACCCTCTGCAAGCGGATAGAAGACGCGGATCAATGGCGGCGACGAGCCGGAGGCCGAAACGCTGCTTCTCACCTTGGTATCTGAGACAACACGACGAAGAAAACCATTGCGAGGACAGCTCCAACGTAATCAAAGGCCCGTTCGACCGAGTGATCGGTAGCTACCGCCTGTGCGATCGAGACGACGAGCAAGCCTCCCATCGCGCTTGTTGCTACCCAAAAGAATATCTGCAAAGAAAACAAAGAAAAGCGATTTGGTACGTAGCCCAAAATCAAATCATCTTTGGGAAGGGGGTCGAAAGAAGCTTTGCCGCACGTCCGACGCACCTCGAACCTCCTGTCTATCCATTCACTGTTCTGCTCGCCGTAGTTCGCGTCGCGGCCCGCATCTTTCGGCCCTTCGCTGTCCGATTGACGCGTCGCGACGGCCACTTCAGCCCTCTTAGACACGTCTTCCGGTACGGAAGAGATGATGGGCGTCAGCGCGAAGGCGACGCCCCCGCAGATCAGCGCCAGAAGCAGCACGAAGGTGACCTGCGACACAGGTTTGGTTTCGTCTCAGTCGCTGCGCTTGAAAGACATCTTCGCATGCCAGCCAGCATCTCTGCCGGCTTTCTTCACCTTCTTCTCGAAGAGAAAGGCGAGGTAGAGCTGCGTAAGCAGTCCGCTTCCGACGCCGAAGAGGCTCTTGGTGAGGCCCAGCGCTTGGCCTCGATGCTCAGGAAAGTTCCTCGACGTCGTGCTCACGGCAGCAGCATCCAGGTAGCCCGCGCCATGTCCCCACAGCAAGCAGCATACCAACGCCGCCGCCAGATTCGCCGCAGAACTCCCCGGAGGGTTCACGATGGTCAGCCAGAGCCCTAGGGAGAGCCTTTTCTCAGCACTTCCCCCAATTTTTCGCCTGCCAATGGCCCCTGGCCGTCCGCCCCCTCCCACCTACCCAGGTAGCCCAGCATGATGACGGCTCCTCCGGCCGCTGCAGTGAACCTGGGGCCCAAGTAGTGGTACAGGACGCCGGAGAGCGGTAGGTAGTTGCCGAAGTTGGACGCAAAGGCACACCAGTCCAAGTCCCCTTGGCCCAGGCCCAAGGCGCTCTTCAGCACGGCGCTGTACACGCCAAAGGTGTACACCTGCGTGGCGTCAGGGCCGCGAAATCGGCTGTTCCAGGCGGGTTTGGGCCTACCGAGCCGCCGACCACCTCCAGGCAAAAGCAGGCGAAGAGGCTCAGGTGC
>JAAMXY010001167.1:4525-21794 GCA_019677205.1 Pinguiococcus pyrenoidosus
GGGGGGGGCTTAAGTGGAGGCGCCGGTTAAAGTGGAAGAAGCAGCTCTTCGGCGCGTGAAATCTCGCGACTGCGGGGGTTCAGGCGAAGGCCGGATTTCAGTATAAGCGTTACGGATGTTGATATTGAAGACATAAAACATTTGATTTCAATAGGTTAATCTATAAGTTTTATTAGCGGAAGTTCAAGAAAGCCGCGGCGCAGCTCTCGCGTTGCGCCTTCGTGAGTGTAGCAAAGCAACTTCCCAATGATTGTCGTCTTGGCTCTCGGCTCTCGGCTCTCGGTCAGTTGATGCTTGGTGAAGGGCTTGCATGGTGGGAACAGACGGGAAAGGCCGCCCCTCCTTCTCTATGCGGTGTGAATGGACTGTGCACGAGGATATGAAGGATATGAAACAACGTGATCGATGAGTGATGGGATCACAAGCAGCTTGAGAGATTTGGAGGGTTTGCCAGCTGCTTACCGAGGCCACGGCGGCCTCCTCCGTCAACTTCAACGGAACAAGACCTTCTTGCTTCTTCCTTTTGCTTTTCGCTTTTCTATTCCTGGAAGCGCTAACTTGCTACTGTGCGATACCGTTGCTCCACGTCTGGAACTTGTCGTAGTAGATGGTGCCCCGGTGATGCATGCTCTTGTAGATGAGAGAGTCGACAAGGGCCGGGACCATATCATCGCTCAAGTCCAAGCGAAGCCGACGTCGGAAGCGCTGCAACGGAGCCACACTCCCTGCGTACTGGAAGCAGGGGAAGCGGCTCTTGAACGCCATGATCTCCATCAGGCACTCCACGGTTTCGCCGTGCTTTCGCGCAACGATGAGTCCGTCGATGAGCGCTTGGCGGAACTCCTGGAAGGCCTCCCCGTCCTGGCCGCCGAGAACTTCTATGTACTCGGGCGTGAGCTTGAACGGCGCGCTGAGTTCCATGCTGAAGGCCTTTCCGGGCGCGATGCCCAGGACGAAGCCGAAGTCGATGTGAATCAAATGCCCTTCCGCATCGAGCATGATGTTACCGTTGTGGCGGTCCTTGATCAGCAGAAGGTACTGCAGCAGCGAGTAGCCCGCCAGCGAGGCCGCGAAGGCGAGCTTGGCGGTGCGCAAGGCGCTGGGGTCGGATCCATACACGTCGAGGAAGTGCGAGTCGAGCGACCCCCCATAATCCTCGCGCTTCTTCAGCGCGTCGAGGGAGATGGCGTTCGGCACCACCTGGATGCACCCCGTCATCTGACTAGTACTTAAGATACGGTAGGTGAAGGTCCAGATGCTGCAGCCGGCCGCCTTCCAGGCCGCTCGGTAGAAGGTGATCAGCTGCATGATGAACACCTCCTGCCGCAGGTCGTCGTTGCTCTTGAAAATCACGCCGACGAGATCCCAACCCGGCGTGTCCTTCTGCGGACTCTCCTCGAAAATCCGCGCCCGCTTCTCGTAGGCGGCTTCCCCGTACGACACCTTCTGGTACGCACGATAACGAATGTCCTCGGGCATGGTCTCCGGGGGGGCCGAGTTCTGTCGCCTCCAAGGCTCCATGGTTCCTGCGAGCACGTCAAAATTGTCTTCGCGAGACCGATCCATACTGTTCTCCGACTGCAGGCTCATCCGGGCTCGCTCTGATTGGGCCCGCCGCCTCCTGCCACCGCGCACCTTCTTCGCGAGCTGCTTCAGATCCAGCGACCAGCGCGCGCTATCGTCCGGAGACCGCTTCACGCTTCGCCACACGTCCGGCCGCTTCTTGCGCCGGGACGTCGTGGCCCTGATGGAGTCGGCCCCGACCACGGAGTGCGCTCCGTTAAGGCTGGCCGTGTCCGCCGTCGAGGGGGCTCTCATGGGAGGCTCACTGACTGTGCTCACGTTGGTGGGATCGTCGCTCGTTTCGCTACCGTTTGAGTTGATGCCGATGATCGAGGTGATGTTTGTCAACGTCTCAGAGCCGATGTTGAGCGCTCCACCGATGACGCTGGAGAGCCCTTCCGACTGTTCACTGGGCGCGACCGATGACCTCGTCTCCGGATCCTCCTCCATCCGGAACACCGGAGCGCCGAAGCGCTGGTGCAGGAAGTTTGCGACATCCACGAAATCCTCTTCCAACGCCACCTCGAAGGTCACCAGGCAGGGACAACGAGCGCGCGTGCTGAATGCGTGGTGGTCCTTGGGCGTGATCCGCAGCACCCTGGCCCACGCGTCGGAGGACTTGCAGAGCGGCAGGTAGCAAGGTTCCGGGATGACGACGTCCTTCAGCTTGTGCTCCAGCATCTCTTCTCGCTCCTCGGGCTCAATGAAACGGAGGTCTTCGCAGATGCTCGTCAGCGAGCGGATGAACGCCCGCTGATTGTGGTAGAAGTCATACCGCTCCGCCTGCTCGTGCGTCAGCTTGAACTGCTTGTAGTGCTCCGCTTTCGACCAAGTCCGCGTGTGCCCCCGCGCGCCATTGGCCGCGCCATTGGCGCCGGTGATGACGGATGAGAGACCGCCGTAGTCGGACTTCTTCTCCTCCGATGCCTCCGCCTCGGACTCGAGCGAGGACATGGACGGGTGCGGGTTCTCCGGGAGCTCACACGACTCGACGGCCTTGGTGAAGTCCTCAATGAGGCTGTCCCCGGGGCGCGGCGGGGCTTCCGCCCACTGCCTGATGCTTGTGACCCACTTGTCCATCTCCTCCTTGCTGTCGGTGCGAAGATGATAGACTACGGTCGTCCCGCCGCTCTCGGCCAAGAGCTCGAAGTAGTTCTCATATTCGGGGCTGGAGATGATGCGCACGGCTGCATTGTCGAGATTCACGGCTCGCTTGAGGGTCTTCTTGTGATCGGTTCGGTAGCAGAAGAGCATGCGATCGCGAATCTCGAGGTGCCGGCGCATCCACTTGTGCTTCCGCCCGGTTCGCTCTTCCTCGCGGGTGTTCTCTCCACGCTTGCACCAAAGCGTTCCCGCCATGTCACACCGCCCGGGATTCCTCGCGTTCGCCAGCTGGATCGCGGCGTAGCGCCTGTCCGCGATCTCCAGCTCGCTGAACTCCTTCTTGTTCACGTATCCCCGCCGATACATGTCTTCCAGGGTAGGATTCTGAAAGTTCCCGTACACCACGCAGCGCTCAATGTCCTGGGAAAGCTTCGCACACCTGTCAACGACGCGGGAAAGAGAACAGCGGCGTGAGCCGATCTGTGTGTTGGCCCCGCAGAGGCTGCGTTGGAGACCGATCGTTGGGGAGCGGGCGGCACCTGCTGAAGTATCGCTCGTTGAAATTGCTGTTCTTCTCCCCATTCTCGAGCTCCGGAGCGTAGTCTTCCAGCGCGCCCGTGACGCACCACTCCAGGAGCAGCGCCATGTGGATGGACTGCTGGCATGCGATGAGCACGAAGTTCTCGAGGGCCGACGAGGGCAGATCCTGCTCCATGTGAATCAGCATATGGGCGAGCTGCGGCAGATAGAACTCCATTGCGTCGAACACGGTCTTCTCGTCGCTGAACTTGCCCATCATCTCCGTGAGCACCTGGACGAGGTTGGCGTTCTCCCGATTCCGCCACAGCACCATGGTGACCTCCCGCATATCGAGCGCCCCAGACGTGCTGAAGAGCTTGTCCACATTGCTGAGAAGGTGACAAATCCGATTAGTACGCCCGCTTGCGCCCGTCGCCACTACGCCGGGAGCCTGCATTCCTCGAGCTTGTCGCGGTGCTCATGACGAGACCATCTGCGCCCTAGCAAGAAGCGGCACTTACAACGTCTCATGCTCGTCATTTGCGGAGGACGAAGACGACCCCATGGCGACAGGCCTCTTTGGCCGGGCCTGGCAGGGCGAGCGCGAGCGCCGGAGGAGGTCTGCGCCGCGAGAGTAGCTCTACGCGTCCGCAGTCCGCCACACGCTTGAGAAAGACGGTCTCAAAACTGGACTGCGCCGCGCACGCGTGGCTGCGCACGCCGGGAGACCAGTCCTTTCGGCGGACTCTTCGGGAGCCGCGGAAACACGACTTCGACGGCAGCTCGGTGGCGCCCAGGAGACTCGGGTCCGGGCTGGAGAAGACTAGAATGGCATTCGCGAAAAGAGGGCCGCGGAAGAGGCGCGGGCGCGCCTGGAAGCCAGACAGAGAAGCTCAGGCACGCTGGCGCTCAGGTGGCGTTGTTTCTCGTATGCACACGAACAAATGCAGCACAACGGGATTGGGACTTCTCCGCGATGAAAACAAACCTTTCACCCACGCTGGTTTGTTTTGCATGGGAGAAGAGAAACATAGCTTTTGAAACTTATCATGGTGGCATTCGTACTTTCCGAGTATAAGACTACTTCATTGGCTCAAATATATTTTTAAAGATTAGTTGACACATATTGCTTCCACAAAAATATTCATGATAAAAAAGCATCACATTCTTGAAGACGCGTCAGACGCGCAGAAAGTATTTGCGTTGGATGCCAAGACTGCACCAATTGGCTCGCGCCCTGTCTTATCCTTCCATACTCTGGCCAGCCGAACCTTCCTGAACTACAAATGTCCCACATGACATCACGGCGCTGATCTTATCCGCGCAACGCACAGCCAAAGAGTAACGCAGAGAAGATTCATCTCGAATACCAAAAATGGCGCCCGAAACCGGCGTGCGGGCCTGCCGCCGAAGTCGCCGTTATGGGCAGCGTGGTTGGCGGAACGCCACGCTCTCACTCCCATCAGCAGCACCGAATTCAACGTTGCATGGACCCAATGGTTGTTGCATTGGAAAGGAAGCGCCGTCGCTTTTTGTGGCCATAGTATGCCGAAAAGGCGCTGATCCGGCCCGGAAGGAGGGGGACTCTGGCAGCCATGCAGAACACCTACGTCGGGAGGGAGGCCGGTATCCGAAGCACGTCCAAGCCAAGAGCGGTTGCTCGGAAGAAGGCAGAGCTGGAGGCCTACCTGCGCGCCAGCCGAAAGACCCGCAGCTTGGTAAGGCAGCTTCGTGTCCAGCAAAAAGAACATCGCCCCCTCTTCTGTATGACGTAGTGGCCTAATACAAAGCCCTGCCGCGTAGAAATCGCTCATGTATGCAGTGCGGATGACCTACCTGCAAGGGGATGGCCATGCACATCAGACTCAGCTGGAGCAACCGACCGAGTGCCTTCCACGCCAAGAGTCGCGCCGAAGGTCGCAGATCATGCAGCAAATAGGTCGCAGAAATGCCTCGGCTTCACAAGGGAGAAGCCACAGGAAGGCTCCTCCGAGCTCCTCCGACAGGACGTCAGTGCCCGTTTTGCAGAGACCTCCAACTCTGTCAGACAGCGACAGCGAGTCCGAGGAAGACGAGGTCGAGCAGCGCTGGGAGTTCAGGAGGATGGCTGGTTGCTGGTTTTGGGTGAACCTGGACACGGGCGTTGCACAACTCGAGCGACCCACGGGGCACACGCGGGAAGAGGAGGTTCAGCTCCAGGAGCGCGCGAAGCATGCGTGTGGACCGCCAAAGTTCAAGGTATAGCAACGCCCAATTTTTTCTCCGGAGAAGCGAGATCGAGCAGGCCTTTGACGTTGGTCTCATCTCTGTAGGAGTTCGCGACGCAGATGGGCACAGGAGCCGCTCTGTACGATTCCAAGGATTACGAAGAGGCAGTACGCATCCTGGATCAATGACCTGCGCATCCGGAGAGGGACGACACGGACGTGTTGGGGAAGTTCTGGTCCTGGGCAACTGGGTAACCTCCGAGTCCGAGGGACGCTATCTGCTTGGCCCCGCCCGAATGACCCCAACACTTGCATTGATGTACTACTACTCTATGTGATCCACGATTTCTCCCTGACTTTCCACATCTCTGCGCCGAGGCATGGAGGTCGGCTTCAACGCTCAGTGACGAGTCTTTTGGTGGACACACGGCGTTTGTCATCTCTGGCGAAACCCTGGAAGTCAAGGATTATCCCCCAGCGTTGACCTCAACGACCACTGCATCCCACCACCTCCATGTCATTCCCACCGTCGAGCACGTACGCTCCATCCCCACTTGCACACGCGTCTTCTGTCCGGCGCGTCGTCCCCCAAACCGAAGCACGCCCTTGCTTCCATTCCCTCGCACGCGTCTTCTCTACGCACTGAGAATCAAAGCCAAAACAAAGAAGCCTCTTTCCGCGCCTCTTGTTCTCATCACTCGTTGCTTGAGCCGCTCCCACGCTGGAATCTACCGCTTCGGATACGGTGGAGAGCGCTACACTCGCTGAAGCAGCTCACTTGACTTGAGCGGACCCCTCTGGTGGCGCAATAAGGCCACCATCTGACTGGCAGATCGTGAAGGCACCGGCGCAAGCGGACGCGCGGCTGCGTTGGCGATCTTTGAACGGCTGACGCCACGCTCGTCTCTGTCCGCGTTGGCGCGTTCCTTGCGCGGAGATCCGCCTGCGGCCTGTGTGGCTCGCAGCGTGGTTACGCGGCGTCTGAGGAGCCAGGGGGCAAGGCAGCTGCTGAGGAAGAGCGCCGGGAAGCTGCACACCGCCGCAGAGAATCTCGCCAGCGAAGCCTGGATTCTCCCGGCAGCAGGATGGCGAGCAGCTCGCGCGTCTTGCTCTGGACGTTCCTGCTTTGGTCCAGCGTCTGCGGGCTGAGACAGCCTCCCAGGATCTCAGCCGAGAAGCTGAGGATTCGAGGTGTGGCTCTGGGACTCCGGCCGGAGAGATCCGCCATGAGACTCATCGGAGCTGCCTTGGCCGCGGCGACCCTGCTGGCGCCGCTCCAGCCAGCTTCGGTCCTTGCCGCCACGGGGTACACCCGGAGGGAGAACCTCGCCATCGAGGCCAAGAAGCCTCTGCCGAAAGGCATTCCGTTCTCGGACGTCGGGGACGGGCCTCTCTCCTTCGGCAAAGCGGCGGAGGCTTCGGAGATCGCCACCGCGAGGCGAAAGATCGCCGCTCTCAAGCCGTACATGGACGAGATTGAGCGATACATCTTCACAAATGACTACGAGCCGCTCCGGGCCTTCCTCAACGTTTTCAGCCAGCAGGAAGATTCCTTTGTGAAGACCATTGATGGCGTTGCCAGCCGAGGGACCGCGGATGCGATCGCGGCCGCCGAGGCGATGGAGCACGAAGCCAAGCAGCTCTTCCTAGCGCTCGACGAGATTCGCAAGGCCGCCACGCTGGAGAAGCCGTCGGGCCTGAAGAAGGGGTACATCAAGCTGGCGCTCGCCTATGATAGGTATTTGAAAGCGAGCGACAACTTGCCGGGATACGACAAGATCGTCAGCACGGAGAAGTACTTCGCAAACATCCCGGACGAGTGGCTTGTGTTTGACACGGAAAAGAAGCCGGAGCCGCAGGACCCGGTGATCTTCATAGAGGGGCCAGACAAGGGCAGAACAGGGGTGCTCCTCGGCTACATCACGCCCGCGAAGAATCTGGCCGCCAAGTCGCTGGAGATGGTGGAGAGCAAAGCGAGCGGCATTCCGGGCTTTCCCCGACCGAAAGGCGATGGCACGGCGTCGAAGCGCAAGGCGGTGATAAAGATGGATAACTACTTGGAAGAACCGCAGCCGGGACAGCAAGTTCTGAACGAGGTCAAGGAAGTGCCCTGCAACTTCGTAGCGCGGCAGCTAGAGTCGTAGACGAAGGCGGCAGTCATTCCTTGGTTTTCGAAAGAACCTGGCTCTCCAACACTGTCTCGGTCGCACCAAGCAGCAGCCACACTCCGCATCGCTTCCCTCCACACGCAGCAACGGTCGAAGGAAGCTCCTCAAGCCAAGGTGGGTGGTGGTTTGACCAGGCTTGGACGCGTTCGGTGGCCTGCATGCAACCACGACGCGCGCTGTGCTGCAAAACCTGCGAGACCTGCGTACTCTGCGACGTTTTCGAGGTATGCGAGCCCTGCAACAGATGCAGATGTCCAAACTAGACAACCGAGGCTTCCGTGCATTCACGTCCGAGCGTGGCTACGGCGGGCATGCATGACTTCGCAGCTCGAAGACCGTCTTACGCATGCGCAGGAGCGAGGGCGGTCATGGTAAACCGCAGCTCCCCGGGATCCCTCGCCATGAACTGCTTTACGACCTCCACCGCATCCTGCAGCAGACTGGACGCCGATGACGGTCCGTGATTGATGGGCCGCTTCTTTCGGCCGTCCTGAGGAAGCAGACGGAGAGCGTCAGCGAACCGACGCGACGCGACGAGGTCGTTTCGCTCCGTCTCGCCATGGTTCCTCTACGCACCAGTTCGTAGAGCGCGCCATCGACATTCACGAAAGCGACGAAGTGCGTCACGACGTTGTCTTCAATATCCACCTGAGTGGACTGGCCTTGCGAGGCTGCTTCTACATGCATGGTGTCGATCTCCTCGTCGCCTTCCAGATACGCAGCCCTTGCGAAGGTCGGGAGTGAGCAAGGCTGCAAAGCTGCTGCGGACGAGTTCAAGTGCCCACCTCTCCTCCGAATTCATCCCGGCAGTGCTATCGGCAAACATTCGGATATAGCTGTCTGGCACGGTGCCATCTTCTAGATTGTTGAGCAGCGCATGCATGATGCCCACCGTCCCGCAGGCGTTGCCCACCGTCTGCAATTCGGTGGCACCGGACGTCGAGTTACCGAGCATCGTCCCCATGAGGTCCTGCACGGCACGACGCACCTGTTGCATGTAGTAGACCTGGTCCGACACCTCTTGCCCTTCGGCTTCGATGCGCGAGGCCTCCTCCGCTTTGTGCGCTTCCGACGCCTCGCCAATCGGGAACAGCATCACCACTGCCTTGACTGGAGTGGGCACCTAGATGCGACCACGTTAGCACCGACCGACCCTGGCGGGAGGCCTTGAGGGCTTCGAGTGAATGAGGTGCTCTTTACCATGTCTAAGGCCCAGTCTTCTACGGAGAAGACATCATGCCACTGAAGCGTATCTACAAGTCCAATGCGCCGCGAATATGCGGTCATGACCTCTGGGTTGCTCTCCAGCGGAAACCTGTAGCGACAAGTTGTGAGACGCTCCTCGGCGCTCGAGATAGCCCCCCCAAAGAAACCAATGTGCAAAACGCGTGTGCAGATCCTTTACCAACGCTTGCCGGATTCCGCCTTCTTCCCGTCGCTTTCGTCTGCCATTTTGAATCTACTCGTGGCTCTCAGGCCTCCTCTACGACTCAGGAGGCGAGTCGATGAGCGAATGACGAACGAAGGGAGGTGATCTCGTCTCGGAAAGGCGAACGGCGCTAGCTTTGGGGTTCTTTGGAGGACGGCAATTTTCACCACTATCGATAAAGACAAGCGGAAGCCGAGATCGTCCAACCAAGTAGGGGTGAAGCCAGTTGTAGATTCTGTTCTTCTAGTTTTCGTGAACATCACACGTATGGATTTGAATTGGGATGATAAACAAATAAATTATATATTGAAAATAGGCATTTATCAAAGGTTTCCCCTCTATCGCTTTTTCCTTGGTGATCTGGAGCTCAGATGGGCTGCGTAGTTGAAGCGCGTGGCGTTCACATAGAAGTCCTAGCTGGACGGGAGTGCGCACCTTCCGGAGAAACTTGTTCCGAGTTGGCGCGCGCGTGCACCTCCTGGTCTTGCTCGTTGTCCGCCGCACCTTGTCCGCAGGCCTTCCTTCACTCCTCGCTTTGGCTCTCAAAGAGGCAGGGCTCCGTTCCCGATGAAGTCGCAACGAAGATCGCAACTCCTTGTGGGAGGCCTGATCCTGGCAGCCGCCAGCCTCTTGTCGGGAGTGGCTGGCCACGCGACCCGCAGCCCCAGAGTGCTTTCGTCCACCGCGTGGCTCAGACCAGTCTCTCCGCAGATGGTGTCGCTGCCAACGCCGGGAACAGGTCCGGGCCGTGGCGCAGGAGCTGGAGTTCTCGAGAAGGAGCCCATGCAGAAGAAGGATCCACTCGCCATCGGGTTCGTACTCGCGATGCAATGGCTCCTGACTCTTGCGGAAACCGCGCAAAGCTCTCGATCTAAGAAACTGTTGCTGTTGTATTGCTTTCTTTATTTGTTTTGACTTTCCCTTTGGGTTTTCGCGTGAGCAGAGACGAGGCATCGAGGAATGATGGCATGTTCCAGGTGCTTCTGTTTAATGATGAGGTGAACACGCGAGAGTATGTGGCCAGATGCCTCGTAGTAGTCTGCGGTCTCGCGGAGGGGGACGCCTTCTCAATCATGCACAAGGCACACCGAGAGGGCTGGGCTATCATTGGAATCTGGGGCTCGGAGGTCGCGGAGATGTACACGAAGATGCTGCAGTCCAAGGGTCTCAGCGTGGATATGTCGGAAGCATGATCAACCGCCTCTTGCCTCTCCTGCTCCGCGCCGGGCGCGCCGGGCCGGGCGCGGAGAACGACCACCAGTAGTATGTTGTGGACATGTGCATTTTCACGGCACAGAGTGTATGTGGCACAGATTGCCCGCTCGGCTCCAGGGACAGAGGATCTGCGAGAAGCTACGCGATGCGCGAAGTCCGGAAGGAGCTTGGATCGTGGCGTTGGAAGGCCACCATTTTGAGGAGGAGGACCAAACGAAAAACAGGAAAACACCCACATCAAAGAAGGAAGAAAAGGAATCTGCTTCTTGCTCGCTCATCCTCGATGTGGCTGTTTTATTGCGTCTTCTCCCGTTTGACTTTGTCATGGGTGATGGCACGGAGGCGCTGGATCAACGGCGGATGCGTGTGGTTGAAGGCGCTGTACCACGGGTCGGGGTCCAAGTTCGACATGTTCTCGAGGCTCAGCTTCAGCAAGCCACGCTCCAGCCCGTCCGCATGCCCACAACGCGACGCGAAGCGATCAGCTTCGAACTCCTTGCGCCGGGTCTCCAAGGTGTTGATGTAGCCAAATGCCGTCAGAACCGGGGCCCAGATGGTTCGGATGAAAAGGTTCAGGCCCACAATCAAGTTCTGGTCGGCGAATCCAAAGGCCCCGTATATCTCCGCATCGTTGCGCACCAGCGCAAAGCAGTACAGCGTCGCCAGGGAGAAGGCCTGGACGACCACGAAGTTCTGGATGATGTGGCCATGCTTCCAATGCCCAAACTCGTGGCAGAGAACCGCGATCAGCTCCGAGTTCGTCACCTGAGTCAGCAGGGTGTCGAAAAGGACGACTCTCTTGTCCTTAAAAAGCCCGAAGAAGAACGCGTTGGAGTGGGCGGATCTCTTCGATCCATCCATGACAAAGATCTTCGTCACGGGAAATTGGACTTCAGGCTGCGCCGCCACCTGCTCGATCTCGGCTTTCAAGGACCGGTCCTCCAGCGGCGTGAAGGTGTAAAACAACGGCATGATCAGCGTCGGCGCTATGACGGTCAGGGAAAGCATGATCGCCGCGCCAAACACCCACACGTAGACGAAGAAGAGATCGCCTCGTCCCTCGATGTCCGCCCAGCTTGCAACGCCCAAGAGCCCCGCGAGAATGGCCGACCCCAGCGTCAGTTGCAGAGCGAGGCTCTTGACAATATCCATCACGAACGTGGGCACCGTGGTCTTGTTGAACCCATGCCTCGCTTCCACGGAGAACGTGCTGTAGGCGTTCCACGGCACTTCCGCCAGCGCCTCGATGATGCTGCATATCTGAGCGAAGGCCACGGCGTGAAGGATCGGCCAGCTACTCGCTTGCACGCCAAACACCAGCAGGAAGCTCTTCGTCTGGTCCCAGATGAAGGGAGAGAAGCCGGCGAGGAGCAGCGCCGTGTCCAGCACCCTCGACCAGAGGCTGTAGCAGATATTGTACTGCATCGAGTCGGCATTGTACCGGAAGGTCTTCGTCTCGGTGGACTGCAGCTTCTCGAGGATGCTCTGCGGTTTCTTCTCCTGGTCCTTCTGTGTCGTCTTCGATGCCGGCCTGCCGCTTTCACCAGGAGCGGTGGCCACGTCTTCCACCGCCACGGCCGTCGCACTCGAGGGAGCTGGCAGCGACTCCAACAACGAGCCGAGCAGCGCCTTTTGCAGCGTCTCCTTCTTGCGGTTCGCCACCTGCAGCTTCCGAGAGGAGACCTCGCTGCGCAGCTCGTGGTACCCAAGTCCGTGCACAAAGTCCTCGACTTCAGCCTCGCTTCCGAAGCGACCACGGTCATTCTAAAGTTGGGTTCCGTAGCGACTCCGTCAGATATCCAGGACAGGAAGCTGCCATTTACCAGCCAGACGAACGCTGCATCTCATCGCCTACCTCCTGCCCAGAGGAACCTGTTGGTCCGCCGCCGTTGTCTTCGGCTCCGCCTGAAGCTGCGGCCGCATCCCTCTCGTCAATGCTTCCGGTGCTTCCGGTGGCGTCGCCTGAGCTCTTTAGAGTTGCCGCCACCTCTGGCCGCTCGGTGATCTCCACAGCCGAGGAGAAGACGGCCAGCTCCTCGGGCACCTTGCCTTGCAGCAGCTGAATGCGCCAGTACTGCCTGAGCATGAGATCTATCCACGGCGGTTAGTTCCTCCTGGCGTTCGAGATTTGCAGCTGGAGAACACCAGGCAAGTTCCAGGAGACTCACAAGTCTCGAAGGCCCAGAGAAGGGTGCCGAAGAGCACAGCAAACTCCAGGTAAGGAATCTGCGGAGCCGTCGCTCCATCCTGCGTATACAGCAGCTCCCATCGGGGTAGCGAGCTGCGCCACCAGCCCATCGCCTCAAGAATCTGCGGCGCCGTCGGATCACTCCGAGCCCAAAGAACCAGAGGTCCGCAGCTCAGCTCGCCTGGGTCCCCAGATGCGATCTCTGAAGGCGCACGTGCGGCGCAAGCCTACGCGAAGCCAGGGCGCGACAAAAACCTGGGAAGCGCCGGCAAGATCTGGGCGTGCTCAGCCGCGATCCTGAGGATCAGGATCGAAAGTGATTGGGAGAGACTCACAACTCACGACCGCGTCCGTCCGTCCCGGACTTGCCACGGACTCGGCGGCCTGCGGAGGGGGTGCTTCTTCTTCTTTTTCTTCTTCTGCTTTTGTCCGCCGCAGTTGCCGCTGGGAAGTGGTAGAGGGCGCTTTCTAGCCTTATCTGCACCGTCGCCGAGCACCTTCCAGGAAACGTTGAGTTTGGAAGCAGTGGACGATGACATGGGCGCATGCATCGTTCTCCTCGTGAGCGGGCAAGAAACGACGGGAGAGGCAGAGACAGTCCATCACAAAGGAGGGAGAAAGGTATCCCAGTTGGCTTAGCAAGACCTCAGGATCCCCTCGGCTAACCCAGAAGCTACGGCTTCGACCTAATCGACTTAGTTGCGAGCACTGGCTGGAAGTCCCCTCGGCTGAGGCTCGGCGCCAAACTTGGCATGCATGTTGTTCAGGGGAATGCTGGGCGCCTCGTCGATGAACGTCCTGATCGCCTCTTGGTCCTCAAAGGCCTGTGCACGGTCGCATGGGGCAAGGAAAAAGCAGATGAGCCCTTGCGCATTCCGTGCTGCCGCATCCCTTGTTCCCTTCCGGACTTACCAGGCACAGCCGCTTGAGCGACGGGTACTGGGAAAGCACGCCGGGTGCCATCCGCTCTGAAACATCCAGCAGATCGTAGAGAACAAAGTCTGCGATCGTCAAGCGGGAACCGAGGATGTGAGGCCCTCCATGCAGCGCAGCAAACCGCTCAAACTTCGCCAAGAAGCTGGGAATCCGCTGTTGCTGCAGCTCCGCCCGCACGGCGTCGTCGTGGTAGTTGCGGTACGCCACCCGAACCAGCGTCTGCAGCATTTTGGCAAGGAGATGAGCAATCGACCCAGTCGTGGCGCCGCCACCAAGCGACCGAGAGAAGCGGATCCGGTGCTCATACGGCCAACGCTTGGACTCACCATGCGGAAATCCATCGACACGCCGAGCAGCATATCAACTTTCGCCTGCTCTTCATCGGTCGTGCCCAGCAGCTTCTCATCGATCCGACGGCACAGGTGCCGCAAGATGGCATCCGACTGAGTCAGCTTCAGGCCGTTGTCGAACAAGTAGGGGAGATTCGGAAAGTCGAGGCCGATGTGGTTCTTCACGTTGTACCACATACTCTTGTCAAAGTTCACCTGAAGGCGCAAGCATCGTCACCGGAGCAGTGTCTCGCTGGGGTACCCAAGAGCGCGCAGGTGGAAGCCTTACGCTGCGGTCGCCTTGCTGGTACACAATCGGCTGAACTTCAATGTGCCCATAGGCACAGAGCGTGCGAATGGGCTCAACCAGGCCCCGGATCTGCCAGTATCCAAGCTTCACCGGCTTCGGAGGAGGCCTCGGAGCTTCGGCCGGCTTGTGCGACATGCCCCAGTACGAGAAAAAAGCCACCACCGGCGCGACTGCGGCGCCGGATACGCGAGACATTTGGCGCTGTGGCTGAGAGAGCTCCGGCTGACGGCAGCGAGCGCACCGCTGTCGACTGGTTTTGCACCACGAGAACCGCCGGAAGCACACGGACGATCAGCGCACAGGAAGTCAACGTGACAAGGTCCAGGAAACTGCGCCCCTCGTTGCCTCTGCCGAAATGCTGGCCACAAGATGCGCTTTGAAAGCCTGCTGGGGAGCGAAAGCGGCGGCAGATCGCGCCCAAAGCACCTCGAAGCTGAATATACATGTCGATATGGATCGTGCGATCAGATCTGCGTGAACAACGGAAGAGTTTCCGTCTCTGGAAACGCCACAGAACGTCGCTCCTTTGCGGACATCGACGCTACCTCTGCAGAGGGCCGCGTGGATTGAGGAGCAGCTGGATTGCAGAGAAGGCCACGAGGAGAGACCATGGCGCGGGCAAACCTCATAATCGACGAGGAACTCAAGGCCGCATTTGCCGCAGCGCAACACGGAGACTTTGTTCGCCACTTTTTGGTCACGATCCAAGGCGAGACCTTGACGTTGGTACTCACACCTCCAGAGGCACTGTGTTCTGGTACTCGGCTGCTAACGAATTGGCGATAGACAGGCTCCACGCCGCCCGGCAGTTCAGTGGCGGAGGATTTTGAGTCGTTAGCCAGGTATCTTGGCGTCTAGCGACCTCGTTTTTCGGCGCTTCCTCACGTTTCGGAGCTTTTGCTGTAGTGCTCTGGATCCAGATTCGGCCGCCTTTGTCATCTTCTGCTTGGCGGAGGACGTGAGGGACGGTGCGCGGGAGTGGCTTCTGGTGGCCTGGGTTCCGGATACGGCTCCGGTGCGGCAGAAGATGCTCTTCTCTTCGTCTCGGGACGACATCAAGAGTGCTCTTGGGCGAGCGCTCTTCGCTGGAGACTATTATGCCAACAGCGCAGACGATCTAAAGTTCAGCCAGTACCAATCCTCGCAGCCGTCGGCGGCGGCGGAAGCGCCGTTGACCGAAGCGGAGATCCTGAGGAAGGAGGCCGCGACCGCGGACATGCAGTCCAGCCACGTCACGAAGGCAAGCGCGATGGGCGTCGTTCCCTTTAACTTTACCGACGACACGCTCAGCAGCATGGACGACTTTCGGGACGGGCGCGTGAGCTGGGTCGAGATCGAGCTGATTGCCGAGGAGGAGAAAGTGAGCCTGGTGTCCTCGGGAGACAAGAGCGAGCCGTACAATGGACATGTGAATGCGGAGGAGCCGCGTTTCATCTTCATCCGCGTACCGCGGGGTGCCAACGGGAACTCTAGCACGACCTTCTTCCTACTCAGCGTGCCCGAGGGCTCCCCAGTCAAGCTGAAGATGCTCATGGCCACCGCGCGCAACACCGTCCTGGCGGAATGCTCGGCGAGGAGCTTGTCCTTTGACAAGACCATTGAGGTCGGGGACGTCAACGACGTGGACAGCACCATCGAGTGGGAGATCAATCCTCCCAAGGACCTGGGCGTCTCCTCTGCCGCCGCGGCCATCACGTCGGCCAAGCCAGCTGCGCCTCGTGGACGACGTCCAAGGACGAACCGCAGGGGTCGCAAATAGAGAAACGGACACCAGAAGTAGGGAAACGCATCCGAAGCCTAGCTGCATATGCATCGGTAGGACAAAAGCCGCGTGGAAGATCGCCGCATCCTCCAAAGACACACTGTGTGTTTTTGCTTCCGCCTTCCCTCCTTCCCTCCTTCACGTCGCACGGCGTCCCTGAAGTGCAGCCATATCAGCGCAACGCGACATGCCATTGCAGCACCGTGACACGAGCCGGCAGGAGATCTTCCTTTCCCCCGTGCCTCGGCATTGGAAAATGCTGGCGCTGCGTGTGGCTGCTCTTGATGCGCCCGCCATCACAGCACTGGATCAGGAGCCTACTGCTGGCAGAGACTGCTCGCGTCGTAGCCGCGTGTCGTGGTACCACGCCAAATGGACCATGGCTCGTTTGGGCGTCTGCTGCTGTGGCTGCTGCTGCAGGGTCTTGTGAAGCGGTCGTGGCTTACGCTTTCACGTGCATCCGGCCAACCCACAGACATGCACTGCGTGAGGTACTGAGACGAAGGTCACGTTGGCTCGGTTCAGGCGTCCTGGCCGATGCGAACACAAGATGGAGGCTGGAATGAATGCGCGACTCCGTCAAGTCGACATCGGCGGAACACCGCCTGCATGCCGCACCCCAAGCCGCAGGCATTTTCGAATCCACCTGCAGCGTTGTATCTCGCGCGGGCGTTGGACGCGCCCCATTTTTTTCAAATTTTTGGTCGTCAGGGAAAACGACCGCCGCATTTGCACGGAGATCTAACGACTCGTTGACGCCGCATAGGATGCATGAGCGAGCGGTTGGCTGCTGCTTCGCGACTGGCAGCCCTGTTTTACCGCCGTTTCGCGCCGGGTGCTGGTGCCAATCCCAACTCCTGGGGTGGAGCGACGGGCCAATTGCATGAGCCGAGAAGATTAAAGAGATCGTTGTTGAAGCACGGATGACCCGACATTGACCGCGATTCAAACCGCCTGTACCCGCGAAACATCGCAAGACCATTGGCTTCTCCGTCAATCAGTGAAGAGCGCGTCGCTGATGTTGTCGAGATTGGTCATACAAGTTTCCAAAGTGGGTTCAGCAAGAATGCAGTGCTGAATTTGGCGGGCGCGGTCGACCAATGGGAGCTACGAAATCGAAGGGATCTTGATGAGTGTTGTGCTTCAAGAACTTCCTGGTGGGCAACTCCGGGTCACAACCGCCGCCAAAGAACGGGCGCGATGGGAGTTGCACCATCCTGATGATGCCCGTTTTCCTTGGGGTGAGCTTGTTCGTCAGGAAACGCTTGAACAAGCGGTCACAACTTTCAAATCAGCTGAACCAGCTGACCAATCGTGCCTCTGCCGCGGACAGCGGAGCCGCGATCCCCTATGGAATGGCTTCCGTGGCGGCTGATTGTGCATTGTTCGAGACCTCGCTGACTCTCTTTTCTTCCTCGCTCTGCCCGAGGAATCTCAGTGCGAGCCAATCGCGAGGCGACCCACCTCACCAGCGAGCATCGACTGGTCAACCGTCGTCAACGCACCCGCGATGGCAACGTCCCTTCCCGGGCTGTTGTT
>JAAMXY010001167.1:21886-33403 GCA_019677205.1 Pinguiococcus pyrenoidosus
GGCCTGGCCCAGCCGAGCGCCGCTGGCTCGCCTGACTGTCGCCGAAAAGGGCTTCTGCTTGCGTCGCTGGACACTGGCCCCATGAGAGACGCGCCCAACGGCCCAGCGGAGCTGGGCGCGCACGGCGCTCCCTTTGAGAGTCCGCCTTTGCGCCCCCTGTCGGTTTTTGACTCCTACAGCAGCGACGGCTCCGACACCGACCCGGAGCTGCACGACCTCACCGCCGGCGAGGCCTTGGAGCACGCCGTGCTGATGGCTCAGGCCCGCCATGGTGCCGCGCCGCAGGCCGGGCTCAGCCCGGAAGAGCGGCGTTTTGGCACGCCCACCTTGTTTGCGGAGATCGCCAACATCTCCGAACGCACTTCCGGCCTGGATCTCGACGAGGACGAGAGAAATGACAGCTGCCAGCGCCCCCGAACCCGACGGCAATCGCTCACCAAGGTGCTCGCGCGCCCGCTGCTCTCCCTGGACGGCGCCGACGACGCCAGGCTGCCGGAGATCGGCAGCCGCAGAGAGGCCGGCGCCATTCCCTTCTATCCCAAGCACACCGACCGCGCCACCTGGCTGGCCGAGGCCAGCAGCGGAGCGCGCCCAGTGTACCGAGGCGGCGACACGCTGTCCCCCAGAGAGCTGTCCTGGGCCAGCCCGTCCGGCTTCAGTGAGCGCCCACCCTGCCGCCAAGGCTCGGCCCATCCGGTGGACCTGCACGCCGACCACTCGCCGGTGCCCGTGCAGAACGAGGCCGGCAGCAGCAGCCGCAGCGAGGCCTTCTCGCGCCATGCCTGGACGGCCGAGCCGGCGGCGCTTGGCGACGACGCCAATCCTGCGCGCGACCCGTCTCGCAAGCGGCCGGCCACCGACGTCCTGTCGCCAAAGCGCGAGTACTCGCTTTCGGAGTGGACGCCCTTCCTGTCGCCGCGAATCGCCAGCGAGCCGACGCTCGTGCCGCAGTGGGACGACGCGGCCAGTCCCGGCCTGGATCGGCGATGCTCCGTGCCCCGCCCGCCCAGCGCGCGCTCCTCCAAGAATCGCAGGGGCTCCGGGCGGCAGCAGTCCGCGCAGCTGCTCAAGCCGCAGGTGCATCGCGTGGCGACCGAGGAGAGCCTGTCGTTCCAGTCGACCAGCAGCCGATCGTCCGGGTGGGGCACCCAGACCACCGACGACACCGACGGCCTCAGCTTCCGGTCGAGCGTGTCCTCCATGTCCCCGCCGCTGGAGCCGTCGGCCTTCGCTGGCCTCGTCCGTGGCACCGTGTCCGTGGAAATGTCCTCGCCGGCGTCCGTGATCGACGAGGACCTGTCTATCCAAGAGGCTAGTTCGCTCTTCCTCGCGCTCCCGCCGGATGAGCGCAACAATGATCCTGATGCCGATGGATTCACGGCCATCGACGAGCGCGCCGGCATCAGCCACCCCCCGCGGGCTCCGTTCCGCATCTGCGTGACGGATAGCCAGCGGCCCGGGTCTTCCTTCGGCGCGGACGACAGCGACGTGATCGCCGTGATCGAAGAAGGCCTCGACACGGTGCCCTCGGACGACATGGTGGCCGACGTCGAGGCCTCCCAGTCGCTCAGCGACTCGTACAAGCTGGAGTATGACATGAATGACGACGGGGACGACCCATTCGGGGATGTATTTAATGGCGCAGTGGAGCCCGCCAACCCGTTTGCGGTGCGGGCGGCAGACCTCGCCGTCGTGCCCGAGACTGCGGGGGCAGCCCAGACTCCTTCTGTCTCGGAAGAGTATGCTTCTGACGAGGTGGTCGACAAGCTTCCTGCCAAGCGACGCAAGGGTCGCAAGAAGATGAAAGTGAAGACGAGGATCAGCAGGGCGCAGCCTTCCCTGAGGCCCAGGGTCCACCGCTCACGCTCGCGACCACGGTCCTCGGAAACCTACGACAGCAAATCGAGCAAGGGATCCTACGGCTCGGACATGAGATCGGCAACGTCATCCGGCAGGACGCAGCGGCAGCAGTGGATCGCCAAAGCGCCGTTCCGCGTGTAGCTGCGCCTTATCGAGACCTAAGAGTCTTGCTGTCGAGACTCGTTGCCTGTGTGTTCTTGTTTTTTTATCCAGACAAGTTATCAGAGGAACATGTACAATCGACAGATAGCGCAGACGACGGCGACTGCCGTCTGCGCATGAGATGGCGACACAGGAGTCGATCACGACCCGGCCACATGACGTATGTCGTTCTGCACATGTAGGAATGAATCTGATGACGGAGCTGTTGGTGTTCTCACTCTCTCAAGTATCAAAAACTGCGACATCGCAACGGATACGCGCCCAGCACCTACAATCTTTGAAGGGCGTGCGTGTGGGTGTGTCTGCCTGCGTTTTTCTTGTTGACATGCTTGCTTGACGTTCTCTAAGACCCCAGTCGCCTGCGGATGAAGCAGGCCGAGGCGCATAGTGTGCCTCGCTTCTTCGCTTCCTCACGCAAGCTTGTCTTCGCAGAGATCCCAGTTTTAAGTGCTTTTTCTATCACTTGGACTATCTGTGGATTCCTTGCACCCTGCTCTAAGCACCTTGCGGATCTGCAAAGCTCACGACGGTCGTCGTCGGCGCATCCACCAATCCCTTGTCCATGGTCATGTGCCTCTGCAAGAGGCGCTCCATGCTCGCTTGCCAATCATCCGGGAGCTGCCCTTCTTCTATGCCTATCTCCGACGCGTGAATGCCCGACGCAACGAAAATTGAGTCAATCTTCGCCTGCTGTGCCCCGCGAATGTCATGCAGCAGCGAGTCTCCCACACCAACAACCCGGCGGGCTTCGATCCCGTCTTCCGCCAAAATCCTTAGGGCCTGCTCGTACACCAGCGGGTGCGGCTTCCCGATGTAGTGCACCATGCCGCCGAGCTCTTCGTACTCCTTTGCAAGGACTCCCGGCATCGGAGAAGCCTGGATGGTTTGCGCATTAGCAAAGGCAGAGCTGCACACGCGACAGCATCCCGCCTACGAAGCGTCTCACCTTCCCATCCGGCCTCACGTAGTCCGGATTCGCGACCACCATTGGCAAGCTTCTTCGCTTTGCGACCTCCAAGATCTCCCGCGCGCGTTCTTGCCGATACTCCTGATCCTCCGAGGCGTCTCGCACGCAGAAGAGCCCCCTGGCTAGCAGGAAGTCCGCGTCTTCCACAGACGCCATCGACAGCCCTGCAGACGCCACATACTCGTCGTCCTCGTCGGCATTGCCAAACACGACGCATCTCCGTCCCAGCGCTTCGTCAAAGGGGGCTCCTGGGCGATCGTGAAGCAGACGCCAGGCTGTCTCTCCACTGGTCAAAATGTCCGTCACTTCCGGAAATCCCATCTCTGCCAGCTTCGTTTCCGCGTCAGCTTTGCGTCTCGAGCTGTTGCTAAGGATAACAACGCGCTTGCCGAGGCACAGCAGAGCGGAGAGCGTCTCCGGGGCGCCGGCGTAGGCGTTCTTTCCATCGTGGATCACGCCAAACTGATCCAGAAGGAAGGCGTCGTACGCTTTCGCCACCGAAAGGAAGCCCGGGAGCTTGGCCGGTGCCAGAGACAAAGCATTCGCACCGAGGATGCTCAGACCCAGAGCGAAAGTCGCCACACGGACGCGTCCTGGCAGCGTCATATCCGTTTGTGTCGTGATGCAAAGTGCACAAGAGACTTGCAAAGCGATCCCCCACTGTCTCAGAACCGCCCCGCGCGACACAGTTGGACGGGGAGAGCAGGACAGTACGCGACACAGATATGCAGCTGATCGACAGGCGGTTCGAATTTGCCAAGATTCCGCTCGCGGTACTTCGGATCTCTGTTGAAGAGGCGGAGGCGCGCGTCATGCTGGGCGTTCGCTGGCGTCCGCCGCGCTTCGGTGCAGAGGTCGAGCCGCTCTCTGTCGCGAGACAGCGCAGCGCAGAAGCGGTGTCGCGGTTCTGTCACGCGCTGCGACACGCGGAAGCGGCGCTTGGCGGCGGCCAAAGGATCTTCGGAGGCCTGGAGAGCGCGCGAGAGCGCGCAGTGCAGCAGATCTTGGACCCACCCGACGCCACTGATGATGATAGCGATGCGGAGCACTGGCGAGCGAATCTGGTCGCCGCACTTGAAACGGTGGCGCAGGCCTTGCGGACTCCACGGGAGGCTCCCAGCGCCACGGACCAGGAAGTGGAGGCTGCAGTAGCGCGCGTGGAGGACGGCTTGGCGGAAGACTGCATCCTGGAGTTCCTCTCCGTGGCCTATGCGGAGAAGGAGTTCGAGTCCGAGCAAGCGGAGAGCCCTTCGGAGGACGAGGATCGCGGCACCAAAAGCGAGGCCAAAGTGCCAGACGAACACAAGCGACCCCCGCGGATCTTCCCGGACCTCAAGATTCGCGACTTCGTCCTCAAGCACCAGCACCTGCGAGATGCCCAGCTACACCGTGACGCGGATGGCCGCTCGAAGCATCGCCTTGGTGGCATCCTTGGCAAGCTCATGCCTCGGGGGAGGCAGGATCCGGGCCACGGGGACGACCTGTACACCAATCTCTCCACGGATGCGACTCCCTTGCCGGACAGCCCAGACAACGTGGAGGCGGATTCGCCTGCGGCTGCCCCGCGGGAAATCACGATCGTGCCGAACGAAATTCTGGAGGACGTGGAGAACCAGGCCGAGACGCCGAAGCGGAGCTCACCGCCGCCGCCGCTAATGCGCCTGCCCCCGCCTCCTAGCCAGAGCGCGAGTAAGGCGCAGCGTCGACTGCCCCACATATCGGAGACGCACCCACATGCATCTGCCCCGGGGGAGACGCCCATCGTGCGCGAGAGTGATCACCGAAGCTTCAGCGCAGACAACGAGACGGGATCGGTTCTGTGGGCACTTTGCGCGGCCATCGGCCACGCGTTCATTCCAGAAGCGCGCTCCCCAACAGAGTCGGAGGGGCAGTCGTACAGCCACTTCGACTTCCAGAGGAGGCCCTTGTTCGAGAGAAGGTCCTGTCTGCTGTCCCTGGAGGATCTCTACCGAGCCAGGGCGACATGCCGCGCATGGCGCCAGATACTGGATTCTGCAACAGGCGTCTTCAGGAGCGTCATGAAGAATACAGGTATTGCTCCTGGTGGGCGAGTCCCTTGCTCTCGCCTCCACGCGGTGCAGAACCTCTGACACCAGACTCTTGTCTTCTCTTGTGCCCCAGGGCCGCCGAGCGGAACCCAGAGGTTCCGCCTCTGGCTGCAGATCGCCTGGAGAAAACCGGAATGGGCGAGCGCGCGGATTCGGCGATGGGCCGAGAACGACATCAGCGCGGGAGTCATCGATCTGGATAACCTGGACGTTGACCAACGATACAACCCGGCCGACAAGCTTGAAAAGGAGCGGGGCCTCGGGCTATCTCGCAGCGCCTCCTCGATCATCAAGTTCGTGCCCAACGAGCAGACCTACAAGTCGTGCCTCGAGGCTGCAGAGAAGCTGGATGGCACTGCGCTCGTGCTGGGCTCACGGGTGTACCTGCCCGGGAGGGAACCGGGCAGTCTCGAAGTCACCTCACCAGATCATCGACGAAAGTCCCGGAGACTTACGCGAACGAACTGGGCAGAGGAAGTAGACATTGACGTAGTTAGAACGTACCCAAGGGACCATCCGGAGGGGCATGGTACCGCCGGTAGTGCTCCCGCAATCACGGCGTTGAATAGCGACAGCCTTACCGTAGAAGACGAGCAGCTCACGGAACAGGATGCGGACACAGACGCAGCGGTCGCGAACACAGAGACCACTCAGAGCGACGTGCCGTCGAATATGACGAGCGCCGATGAGAGCATCGGAGCCTCAGAAGTTGGGTTCGAGGGGTTCTCTGATGATTCGGACGAGTACGAGTTTGTGTGGCACGAGTGCACATTCGAGCCCGTGGACGCGAGCTTGGGCGCAAATCCGGAGGCACCGGAAACGACTGACGCACAGGCTGACGGCCCACGGCGACGGAGCTTCACGGCCAACACCTGGGACGAAAAGATTCGAGCAACGCGAAACGTCCTCCGAGCCGTCGCAGTCCGCTGCCCCATGGTTCGATACTGCCAGGTACTCCCATTCGCCTCAACCCTCTCTCTCCGCAGGTGGAATAGATCCTGAGCGGTGACATTTCTTCACTTTTGGATAGGGAATGAATCTGGTGGCGGCGTTTCTTCTCTGGGCCTCTCGTGGCGTGGAGGCGGCGGCCTTTGCGCTGATGGTCGGGCTCATTGAGGAATATGAGCTCGTGGACATGTGGCGGCCGGGCTTGTACAAGTTGCGCTTTTGCCTTTTCGCGCTGGATCGACTGGTGAAAGACAGATTGCCGCGCCTTGCCTTTCGGTTCCAGGCGGAAGGCATCTCTATGGGCATGTTCTCGTCTCGCTGGTTCCTGACGATCTTTACCTCGAGAGAAGTGCTTCGGGCGGAGGTCGTCCTGCGCCTCTGGGACGCGTTCATGGTGGACGGCGTCAGCATCCTTCTCAGTATGGCGCTGGCTATCTTGGAGTCCTTGCAAGACCACTTGCTCCAAGAAGATCTCAGCGGCATCCTGCGTGCGTTAAGACTGCCTCGCGAGGTGCTGAACAGAGAGAGGGGTGAAGGGGACGACGGCTTCGACGCCGACGAGATGCTCTTTCAGAAGGCCACTCAGATGCGGATCAGCGAAGATCTGATTCGGGATCTCAAGGCCGACTATCACTTGAGACCCAGCCAAGAAGAGGACGACGGCTCCATTTCGTAGTGAAATCAAAGCAGAGGTTCTTTATGGGGGTCGCATCCTGTACAACGAAGAGAAGTCGTCTTTCTGGTGTTTCGAAGAAAGCGGCCACGCTGGAGCCAAGGCTGTGCGCGCAAGTGCTTTGCCACGGCATGCACACTGTTCGTCTTCCACTTCTTCAGCTCACCAACTGATTTTGCCACCGTGTCCTTCCCGAGTCATCTCTTGCGCTCAACCCTCGAAGTTCAGGTCCTCATCGCCGCCGGTGGTGTTGGCGTGGTAGTTGAGAAGCTTCTCGATCAGATCCACGTGAGTCAGCACCATTCGTCGGCAGCAGTACCTCGTGAGCTTTATCCTATTAAGCGCGTCTCTGTTTGATCGAGCATTGGGAGCATTCGCAAGGATAAGGCTGCGCTCCGCCGGAGAGACCCGTCGCGAACTTGAACGCACCCTTCATCCTCCTGTGCCACTTGCAGAAAGTAGATGTAACTCTGGTACTTGTTCGCAATGACCTTTCCGCACGTGAAGCACCGGACAGGAATAATCATGGCGAAGAACGCGCGCGTCTGTGGCGCAGGGCTCAAGCCAGTTTGTAGCCACCAGCTTTCTCGTCTTCCAATGCACCTAAAATATAGCTTGATTAATTCCGTGTCGAATGAGCGACGGGGATTGGCTGATGGACTAGTCCGGATCGATCAGGATCGACGTTGACATCTGCTTTCGCGCGCAAGAATGAGACGATGCACGGTGGGCGATCCAGCAACCAAATGCATGGATCGCGCCGCATTCGCGATCCCGTGGACGTGCCTGGTCTAGGATTCTGTTGATTTTTTACCTCTTCAATGGAACAGATGAATTAAGAGAGAGAGAGAGAGAGAGAGAGAGACACAGAGAGAGAGAGAGAGTAAGAGAGAGTAAGAGAGAGAAAGAGAGAACGAACAAGAGAGACAAAAAGGCAGAAGAGAGAGGGGGGGAGGGGGAACAGCAGAGAGGCAACGAGACAAGAGTGAGAGAAAAGAGGAAGAAGGAGAGGAAAGGAGACATCCGGGACGTCTGCTCTGCAACGAGTTGTAGAGGGGAACTCGGCAGATCTTCCGCATACCGTTGTTCTGCGCAATATGATCCGTCGCGCTTGGACGCCTCAACCTCTCGGAAGGCCTCGGCGCTCCTACCAAGCTTGTCTGGGAGCCTTGGCATTCGTGGTAGGCCTTGGCGTGCTCGTTTGCTCATCCATTCTGCTCGTCCGAGGGACAAGAGGCTTCGAGTCTCCTCTCTGGAGGTCTGGCTGGAGTGCATACGCTTCCCGGGGCTTCTTGAGAAGCGTTGTGGATAAGCAAGCTTTTGAAGAGGCTCAGAAGTGGAGCCATGCTATCATTGACCTGGGGGAGCGGCTGAGGCGACCGACGCCTTCTCCGTATAGCACGACCGACAGCCTTGACGACGCGCATATCGAGTGGTTTCCTGAAGAACTGTCGCGAGAAGAGCTCGGCAAGGTCTTGCAAGCTAGGGGATACAAGACAGGCGTGGAAGTGGGCGTGCAGCGCGGCGACTTCTCCGCAGCTGTGCTGAAAGAGTGGCATGGTGCGAAGCTTTATGTCCTGGTCGACCTCTGGAGGGAGCAGACGAACTACGTCGACGGCGCAAATGTCCCGAGCGTAAAGCAGGAGGCTTTCCTGCGTGAGGCCGTCGAGAAGACACGTCGGTTTGGAGCAGAAGTGAGACTCTGCCAGGACTTCGCGACCCAATGCGCCCTGCGCTACCCGGATGGCTTCTTCGATTTCATCTACATCGATGCTCGTCATGACTACTTGAGTGTCCTGGAGGACTTGGTGATGTGGCTTCCAAAGCTGCGCCGGGGGGGGCTGATTGCTGGCCATGATTACATCGATTCACGAGCCAGCATCGCTGCTGAGCCCAACCGGCGGAGCTACTGGGAGATCAATTGGGACGCCTCGCTGGACACGACTCTTCGCGCATCGAAAGGCGCGGTGAACGACTTCTTCGGTCTCCGCGGAGATCCGATCCAGCAGATCGATGTGCAGATACCCTGGAGAACCTGGGCCGTGGACTACGCGAGAGAAAAGCCAGCTCCGGGGACCTTCCCGCGTGCTTTGCACTTCCTATCGGCGTCTCCCGGACTCGCTACGCAATCCGCAGAGATGGCAGGCGCAGACCTGGCGATGATCACAGAGTGGGAAGAGACGCATCCACGCTGGCCAGTAGTGATATGGACGAACAGCCTGGTTCGCCTCGCCTTCGAACCCGAGCTTGTTGAGGAGCTGGTGCTGCTGGAATCGCAGAAGTTGCTCAACTCGGTCCTCCGCTTGCTGATCCTGTACGAGTATGGTGGAGCGGCGGTTCCTCAGGAGATACATCCGATATTGGATCTGGAGAGGTATCTAAAGGTAGCAGAATCATCGGGCAAAGGTTTTTGGAAGGGCTTGGGCTTGGGGCTCGATATAGAGCAGCCGGCCAGTCAAGACCCGTACACGCTCACCAGCGATAACGTCATGGAGGAGAGGAGGATGGTCTTGGCTGCGATCCGGACGAGTTCTACGCTGTCGCAAGTGCTTGCGCAGCTTGTTGGCGCGAGCTTCCGAGACGCTTTGGAAAGCAGCAAGCGTCGTCCTCTCGCGGCAAAGGATCCGATCCTGCCGCTGCTGACTCATCAAGGCGAGGAAAAGAACGCCAGCGCCTTGGCAACCAATATTCACTTTGTATCTACGGGTAGTCGCGCGACCTTTGCGGACATCGACTGTTGTGCCATTCGATCGGCGGCATCGCACAATCCGCAAGCTAGAATCATTGTGTTCATGTCCGGAGAAGCTGGGGACCGTGTCGCGAGTGCTGATCGCTTTGCCGATCAGTGTCTCGGCGATCTTTCCAATGCTCACGTGGTCTACTTCAGGTTTGAGGACATTTTCGCGGACACTCCGTTCGCGGCGTGGTACAGAAACCTCCCAAGTACTGCTAGTGACAAGTGCTACACAAAGCAGAATCTTGCAAACGCGGCAAGGATAGCGGTCGTTTACAAGTTCGGAGGCGTCTACCTGGACCTGGACATGATTTCGATGGCGCCAATGGATGACGTCTCAGACCGTGGACTTGCGTGGCAAAGTTCTGACTTGTCGCTGGTGAACAACGCCTTCGTGTCCTTCCGGAAGCCCAGAGACCCGCTGCTCATGGAATACATGCTTCGATTCATTGCGGAGTTCAACAATTGCAGATGGGCCTGGCAGGGTCCACGGCGACTAACCGACACTCTCAAGGCCTTGGGATGCTTTGCCCCGAAAGCTGATGGGATGGTCGCTGAGATTTGCGTGGGCTTGGAGCTGTACAGCCGCAAAGCCTTCTACCCATACGAGTTTAATTCCGATAGGCTGTTCCAAGTCGTAGACGACGACAAATGGCAACGGGTCTTCCAGACATTCGTGCATGAGCCGAGAACGCACACCGTGCACCTGTGGACGCATGCGCATGCTGAGAGACTAAAAAGAAGTGGCCCAGGCGCCACCACCATCTTCGAGCGCTTGATGGTGCAGGCATGCGGCGTTTCCTGGCGAGAGAAGAAGCTCGGAATGGGAGCTTGATCCAGGTGATGTACTTGCTCAGTCGCAGATCAACGGAAGCTCGCTGTTTTGTTTCTTCCGTGAATCGCTGGCCCTGCCCACTTGCTGACCTTCGCGTTCACCTCTTCTCTCGCGTCACATCCTTCTCCTACGGTGCCTTCCGCGTCTAGCCAAAGGAGTCAAACCCGGCAAAGGCACGGCGCTTCCTCCACTTCTCTATGCGCTTGCCTTCTTCGGTGATCCTCTCTCTTTCTTCCATGTGGATGCAGCAGCATTCAGCACTTGAACGGAATGGCTGTAGCTCGACTTGCTCTGTGCGAGCTCCTCCTTCAGCTTCATGACGGTCAGGCCATCGCGGAAGTTCGCCACCAAAGCTTGCACGTCCACAACGGAGGAACTAGCCTGGCTGCTGCTGTGCCAGAAGACAAGGACTCAGTATGACGGCATATGGTATATGGCGTTAGGCGTTTGGCGTTTTGCGTTTTGGCGTTTGGCGTTCGGCATTCAGAATATTGCTGCGACTCCAACTCATGTATGTATGCATACTTCCCTCCACAAGACTTCAAGATTTCTGTTTGCCTTACCTTTCTGTGTGGAGGTCATTGTCAAACTCCGGCCTTTTCGCGCTTCTGTTGGACAGCGGCTTCCTCTGCGAGCTGCTGCTTCGAGACCGCAGTGACAGCTTCAGCTCAGGAGCTCGGGTCGCTCCGCTGCAACCGGCAGAACTACATTTTGCAGCATCTGGGACGACGATCCTGGTACTCAGTTGTTGTTCCTCAAGCAGAGAACAGTAGCCAGAAGACGAGAAAAACGCTTGCGTACCCACGCTCAGCTTCCGCGGTGGCTCTTTTTGGTTCATCGCCGAGAAGTACGATAGGGCCAGTGCCGTCGACGCCGTCTCCATGGAAGGTTTCTGCCCTTGGGCCCGGACTCTTTGCGTGGCGCTGAAATGCGCTGGATCACGTTTTCCCTTTCCCTTTGATCACGAGCGTGCTTAGCGTTAACCCTCCAGCGCCCCTGGGCACGCGGCATGCACTTGCTCACCACGGAGGAGGGTGCTTCATCTCCAAAGTCCATGCCATCTTCAGAAGCCAGCGAGTTGACGTACGCAAAAGCCTGCCGCAGCAGCTGCATATCCAGCTCCTGCGATGCGGATCAGCATTGTGCTTCAGCTGACTTCCAGAAGCTACGAGCCATACCTTCCTCTTTGGCGTCTCTTTTGCGCCTCGTCGCCCTTGTGCAGTTGCTCTAGCTGACAGGTTGCGGGCACGCCCGGGCTTCCGATTCCGC
>JAAMXY010001168.1:0-13737 GCA_019677205.1 Pinguiococcus pyrenoidosus
ACAATTTGTAAGAAATAGAAGCGTTGGTGATGAAATTGGCGAATTTGCGGCAAAGATGGACAGTTTCTACCGCCAAAGGTACCACCTGGAGCCGTTTCATTTCCCAAGCTTTTCAAACTCAAAGGCTGGAGAGCTGCTGGGAACATAGGCTCAGGATCGAAATGGGGTGCAGCTCAATGGACCTTCCGGACTTCCCGCGCTTTTTCACAGAGAGAGCGAGTGAAAGAGCTGAATCTCTCAGCGAGCGGCTGTCGACTCGTGCTCCTTGTGAGGCTTTGTCTGCATCGGGGCGGCTGGTACGCCCATGGCGTCGAAGATCCGGAGTCTGATGTGCTCCTGAGCGACGACCTCGACCTTCACTACCGAGCATGCGAGTCTCAGCCTGTCTACGTCGGCATCGGCGTGGAGAGTGAGAGAGGATAGATGAGAACATAGACCACCCGTGTGATGATGACTTTGCCAGAAGATTTCCAATCACAAGCACAGCTTTCTTGATGTGTTTGGCGCGCACCCTTCGCAGGTCCACGCCTTCCTCGTTGGCATCTCCGTACATGCTGTTCGCCGTGAGCTTGAGCACCATCTGGCGGATGTCCAGCTGCTGCCGCTGGATGGGGTCTTGCTCCTTCTTCAGAATGCTCCTGACGCTGCGCCGACGCTCGACCAGCGTGCGAATCATGCGAGGCAGGACGCCGGCAGGCACGGTGTCGCTCGGCGCGTCCAAGATCTGCGAGCAGGATGCCACGTCCTCCTCCTCCTCCTCGCCTTCATTCTCGGCCTGAAGTTCCGCACGGGCGACAGCGACATGGACAAGGACATTGCCCCAGGCACATTGAACTTCATCTGGGCGGTCGGGGAAGACTCCGACGAGCTGGAGAACGAGAAAGAGCCCATCAGCCACTGGACTGGGGCTACTTTCTCCTTGAACCTGTTCGGCCGGAGGTACCTGAGGCGCGAAGATGGCACTCTGACCGACCTCGAGGGTCGTCAGGCGATCTTTGTGAACGACGCTGCTCGTCGGCGATCCAGCTCCGTCTCTCCGCGCCTCTAAGCAGCGATGACGAGGGAAATCGGAGAGGAGCAACTGAGGTGAGAAAAACAAGGCAGCACGCTGTCGATGTACACATACCTTTTCAGCCGCCGACTCTCTCCTCACCACGGATACCCTCATGAGGATCAGATCCCAAGCGCCAGACAGTTTTTGTGGCGTCCTTGTGGCGTACGAGCGCGGGAAGTGGTGGCGGGTCTTACGTCCGCCGATCTTTAGCGGCAGCAAGGGAATTTTTCAAAAAATCTAAAACACTTTCTCGAAACCGTCCAGAGGAGTACCTCTGGCGGTAGAAACAGTGTCGCTCGTGTTTTTTTCGTTTCCGCGCCGGACGATCATGCGTTAAGCGGAAATCGAGGAAATTTGGCGCCATTTAAGCGGAAATCGTGCTCCAGAACTCCAAAAATAAGCGGAAATGGCACTTTCTTAAGCGGAAATGGGGCTCCAGATAAGCGGAAATGGCCACAGGGCTAGCCTCGCGTCCCACAGCGCAACAAATCCAATCCAGGCCGTTTGGCGGGTCGTGTGGACGTGAGGACATGGCGGGGCAAGATCTGGGGGTGACGGGCAAGGCATCCACCCGGGACTCAGGCTGCAACGCCCTATGTTCGGGTGGCACACGGAACACGGATTGGTGCAATGGACTATGGTTCAGGCAGCCCGAGCACAAACGCCCAATCATGGACCGTGGCGCATTTGGAGATTGGCTGCATAGGGGAAATAGGAAGTGGACGCCCGGAGAAGACCTGAAACGCCAGGAATGTCTGCTTCATGTTCGGTTAATTTATTGATATTAAATAAAATGAAATTATTCTATCAACTTTATAAATAACATCTAAGCAAAGAATCGCATAATAGGAGTTGTTCTTCTACAGATTACTTCACTTTATCAACAGGAAGTACACCCATTGCTCACCACGTGGCGCGCGGAACGCTCGAATCAGCGATGGAGGAGCACCAGTGCTGGAAGATGCATGATCTCCCAGCTGTATTCCCGCCCAATAACCGCGAGTTCAGTTAGCAAATCCGAATAGAATATGGTGTTCCTTGCACGGAAAAACAAACGGCGAAGAGGAGAAATATTGCTGTAGTAAATGAAAAGAGGGAACAAACTTAAAAGTGTAAAGTGAAAATTGAAAAATGAAAAGTGAAAAGTGAAAAGAGGAAAGAGGAAAGTAAAAGGAAAGCGGCAGCATGACAGAAGGACCCGTGAACAGGACAGAAGGTCGAAAGCCTCGAAGACGGACAGAGACAGACGGTGACGTCGCTCTCTCCCTCTGTCGCTCGCTTCCTCCACGGTCCTCCGCTCCCGACTCCTCCAATGCTGCGCTTTCTCGGCGCCTTCGTGGCGCTCAGTGCCGTCCATGCCTTCTCACCCAGACCGGCGACCATAAGGCATGCCAGAACGTGGCTGGAGGCGCAGGGGGACTCGTCTCTGTCCGCTAGACCCTGGGCGCTCATCTTTGACTGGTGATTCAAGGGCCTCGGAGACGGTCCCAATGAGCTCGAGCTTGTGGCAGGCTTGTGCTAAGTGCTGTCGATCGCCGCTGCAGTGACGGAGTGCTGCTGGAGAGCGAGGGCCTCCACCGCATGGCGTACAACAAGGCCTTCCAGCACTACGGCATCGACGCGGAGTGGACCGAGGAGTACTACGACGACCTGCAGAACCGCATCGGCGGTGGTAAGGGGCGACTCGTTCAGACGCAATGCTCGCCGGCGATTACGCACGGCTGAGTGGTACCCGCACAGGCATCCCGAAGATGAGGCACTATTTTGGGGAGGTTGCCGGTTGGCCGCAGAGCTCCATCTCGACGCCGGGCATCAACGCCGAGGAGCAGGAAGCCTTCCTGAACACCGTGCAGGACACCAAGACGCAGATGTACAAAGATTTTGTCGCGGGAGGAGTAGCCGAGCTTCGCCCGGGAGTTCGGAGGTAAATCCCAACCTAGACCTAAACCTAGAGCTAGAGCTAGAGCTAGAGCAAGAGCAAGAGCAAGAGCAAGAGATAGAGCAAGAGATAGACGTAGACGTAGACGTAGACGTAGACGTAGACCAAGACCTACACGACGCCGTCCGCGATGTTGTCTTGCTTGTGGGATTCCGGGGCCATGTGCCTAAGACTAACTCTCTTTGCTTGGCGTTGTTGCAGACTGATTGAGGAGGTCGCAGCGGTACGGCTGCGCTGAGGTTTCCGCGTGCGCTGAGGTTTCCGCGTGCGCTGCCCAATCGCGAGCCCAAGTGCACGGCTGACGGACCTCCATCTTCACAGTTGCCGGATCGCCCGTATCTTGCGGTTTGCAGCGCGAGCACCAAGTCCAGCTGCCTCTTCGTGCTCGATAACCTCCTCGGTGAGCTTCGGCGTCACGCATCTCGCCTCGCCTCGCCTCGCCTCGGCTTCGGCCACCAATGCCCGGAAGCGTGGGATCTAACAACTTGCGCAATAGGCCGTGACGACCTCCTGCCCCATTTCGACTTGATTCTGGCTGGAGATGACGTGCAGCATCGCAAGCCTGCTCCGGACATCTACAAGTTGGCCGCGGAGAGACTGAACCTCACGCCGGACAAGTGCCTCGTCGTGGAGGACAGCCTGATCGGCCTGGAGGCTGCGCTGGGGGCAGACATGAAGTGCATCATCACGACCACCCCTTCAACCAGGTGCGGTGCGCGTGGCGAGCTGGTGGCGGTACCAGGGAAGACGCGTTCGCTCAGGCTGCTGCGCGCGTTGGTTTCCTTCCTTGCACAGGAGTCAAGCGTTCACGGGTGCGTCGCTTGTCGTGGACGACCTCGACCAAGGTACGCAGGATCTTGTTGCAAGGGAAGGCGCCAAGGATTCGCCCGTCGCTAAGCAACTCGTCCGAAGGCGGAGTCACCTCTGCGTCCTTGAAGTCGGTTGTGCAGCGCGAGGTCGGCCCCGGCGACGGCGCTGTGCTAGATACCAACGCCTTTTCGCAGCTTGTGCAGATGTCCAACGAGCTGTAGCCTCTGTCCGTCCAGGCAAGCAGGCGCACGTCGCGCGGCCACCAGAGCAGCAGTCAAGATTGCAACGTGTCGCGTTAGTTCATGGGCTCGCCGCCGCCTCCTTCTCCGTTGTCCCGCCCTGCCACGCCCTCGCTGCGCTGCTCTCTTTGGTACCCTTCTCCGCCCTGGCCAACGCCGCCGCCTTCCCCGTGTAGTCTCCTCCACTCGCTGACCTCCTCCTGCGCCAGGCCGCCCACGCTCAGCCAGAAGGCCACCATCTCGTCGCGCCCGTCCTGCAACGCCGTCATCGGCGGCGTCAGCCCCTCGGCGTTCTCCGCCCTCGCAGACGCACCTATGGCAAAGCTCCGGTGAACGCGGGCCGACCTCCACCCCTTTGCAGCCGCCACCCAAGGAAGGCGTACCATGGCTAAGCAGCATCTGCGCCACTGCGGCACTCTCGCAGTAGTGCAGAGGAGTATCTCCCTCGGTATCCCGGATGTTGCAGTCCGCACGCTGCTCCAACAGCCACTGCGCGAGCGCCACGTGGCCATAACTCGCCGCGGCGTGGAGACAGGCGTAACCGTTCTCGTCCTGAGCGTTGACCCCCTGGTGAGACGCGCCGATCAACTGCTGAACGGCGCTCTGAGGAGAGCGCAGCGGGTCAGCTGATCCTGCGGCTGGGGACCGGGCGGCGCCGCGGCGTACCAGGTCGCCGTCGCCGGCAGCCGTCCACAAGTTGCGATCCGCCGCATTCGTCGGCGCCCCCAGATTCAAAAACTCCATCCACGGAAAATGGCGCCAAACTCCAAACAAACAACAGCAAAAAACTACGAAGAGTAGCGGACTTACGAAGCGAGGTGGACAGAGACGAGAAGACGGGATTGAACTGTTAGAAGCCTGAGAAATACAGTAGCGATAACAGTTCGATCCCCCGATGAATCTCCGAGGCCTGAAAGCTTCGGAGCGCTCCGGGGCGGACGGAAGGATGTGATTCGTCGTGCGCACTCGTCAGCGGGGTATAGCCGGCGGAACTGCGGCAGGTCAACTTCAACTTCGCCCCCCGGTGATTGGTACTGCACGGGACGTTCAACCCGTCCTCCCAATCGCGTCAGCTTCAGCTGCAGGCTGCGCGATTTTGCGATCGCTAACTTCCACCCGCTGGCCAATCAGTCAGAGCTTCAGGTGCAGCAGCCAATGGCAGCGCCGCTTCCGAACGTTTGCGCCTCCGAAGTCGAATCCGCAGAATCTCGCGACGCCTCCGCAGCTCTGCGCCACAGCTTTCACCAGACCGGTCTGTCCCCCCGCGCTTCCCCTCCGTATGGCTCTCAAGACTCTGCTCAGCGCGCTGCTCGTCGGCAGCGCTTTGGCGTTCGCGCCTCGCGCGCGCATCGGTAAAAGATCTTGTGCGTATCCGGCGTTGGGGCCGCGTGTCTAACGCGCGCGCCGCCGTTTCTTCGCGCTGTAGTTCAGCGCAGCACCGCGCTCCACATCGCCATCAACGGCCCCGAGGAGGCGCAGCGGTTGGCGCAGGAGTGCATGCAGGGGGGATGTGATGTGTACGAGCGCGACGCCGTCGTGAAGCATCTTCTGCAGACCAAGCGCGAGCTCAAGGCCGAGATCAGCAACATCGACGCCACTCTGCGCGACCTGGGCTATCTGGACGACGAGGACAACTTCTTCAACTTTGTCGCCGCAGCGGTCATGCGCAACTTTGGCGGCGCCATGAACGAGGCACCGCCGGCCAACACCGACGGACACGCCACCGGCTACTCCGGAGACAAGCGCAAGAAGAGGAAGTGGGGCTGGGACTTCTAGGCAAGGGCATCCCGATCCTGGCGCTCCGGAAAGGGCCCAGTCCGTTGCCTCCTGCTCGTAGCTGTACCCTAGTAGTCGGCGGGGACCCCTGCCGAAAGAAGGGGGGCGCAGGCCGTCGGACGGCTCCAAAGCCGTGGCCTCGACGATGCTCCGCCAGTAGATAACCAGTAGTTCCTTAGCTTCCTGCGTAGAAGCGACTCCTCTGCGGATGATCCGCGGGAGAATCGCTCCGTGGAAGGAAGAAAAAGTTAAGACAAAAAAAAAAAAAAAAACGGATAAAAGCAAACAACTTTTTCGAGCTGGAGCTTGTCGAGCTTCTCTGCCGGCTGTTGAAGCAGCGACTGCGCCGACCAACGCAGTTTCCAGGCACAACACAGCGAAGCCACCTCAGGCCTTTCAGCTTGCCGGGAAGCGTCTACGGCTTCCAAGAACGTTCAGCTCACAGCTCAGCTACCGCCGGCTGTGCCTTGGAGCGCTCCAAGGGTGTCCGCCTGCTGCGGTGCGTCGGAACGTTCAAAGCTGTTCACGGAGGCTCTCCAAGAGTCGTGCATCGTCAAACCTTCGCACACCCATGACACAACCGTGTGTGGCGACCATCTCCTCTTCGCTGCGGGAGCTGAGGACGGCGACCGTTCTCAGCTGCGCCGCGATGGCGCTCTTCGCCCCAGACGGAGAGTCCTCGAAGGCGATGCACTGGCTAGCCGACAATCCTAGCTTCCGGAGGCCCTCGAGGTACGGCTCCGGCGACGGCTTGGCCTCCTTGCATTCCATGCCGATCACCACATGCTTCGCAAAACGGCCGAAGAGGCCTAGCATTGTGAGGGTATGCATCGCGTCCTCCCGAGGCGCGTTGGTCACCACGATCGTCTTCAGCGAGTTGGAGTCGCACCACTGCAAGAACGCGTCGAGGCCCTCGAAGCGCTGCATCGAGTCCGACGTCAATCTCCGGTACTCCTCCTCCTTCTGCACCCAGACCTGCGGGCCAGCGGCATGCAGGACGCGGATGAGCTCTTCATCGACTGAGAACCAAAGGCCAGCGCTACAAAGCTCCGGGACGAGTTGCGCACCTGTCGTTGCTGCTCGGGGGAAAGATCCGGCAGCACCTTGGGCACGATGATCTCGTTGCTCTGGCCCGACATCTCTTTGTCGTAGAACTCGCGCGTGATTTCGGGGAGCTCCGGGGCCAGTCGTGCCAACGTCGCCTTGTAGGCTTCGAAGTGCACCGAGTCCGAGTCCGTCAAGGTTCCATCCTGTCGTCAATTTCACCATGAGGCATCGTCCACCAAGGCTCCTCGGGATCCTTTCCTTCTTCAACGCAAGCTTCGTCGCACCATGTCAAAAAGAATCCCGCGAAGAGGCACGTCGGTGCGGGGGACTCGCAGCTCAGCAGCAGCACCTCTCGCTTGACCAGCGGCCTGATGCGACGGTGCAGCAGAGCACAGCAGGGTTATGCGGCGCCACACAAGATGCGAGATGCCGTCGGTGGAAAAAAAATCGTCGACTGCCAATCAGCCTCACGTTACCTGAAGATCTGGATCTGCCGATCCCGTGGCGGGGTCCAGCTGCGATCTGATCGCACCGACCAGCTTGTCCATGACTTCGTTGGCAGCCGCCTTGATCGCCGTGTCGGGATCCTCCTCATTCTTCACCGACGGCAGTCTCGTGGTGCCTGCGGCGGCTCGCGGATGGCCGCCGCCGCCCACCAGCTGCAGAACCGCCCCAAGGTCTATGTTCTTCGCTTCCTCGTTCGCACGCGCGCGGCCGCAGAGCACCAGCGCCGGAGAGGACCGCTTCCTCACCGGCGTAGTTGCGCCGAGGAGGACGGCATCCGCCGCACTCAGCTCCAGCAGGTCTCCCGTGACCCGCGCGAGGCCCGGGGTGTCGCCCGCGTTGTGCAGGAGAACGACGCCAAGCGTGGCATTCCGGCCACAGGCCACCCGCTGCAGCTCGTTCATCGCGTGCATGAAGGCGTCTCGCTGCAACGGCGTGGGCGGCGAGTGGCTGTACTCCGCGACCGCCCGCTGGCTGGCGCCGCGCTCCATGAGATGCATCAAGGCCCGCGCATCGCGGTGCGTGGCGGAGTCGAAAGACAGGCTCCCGGTGTCCGCATGGATGCCCAGGGCCATGAGGGTGCACTCCTCGACCGTGAGGCTGTCCAGGCAGCCCTCGTCATACAACTTCTCGACGATGAGCGTCGTCACGGCGCCCACGCGGTCGCAGATGTACTCGTCGGTGCGGAAGTCGCAATCCGAGTCGATGTGGTGGTCCACCACCGTGATGGACTGCGCCTCGTCCAGCAAGTGCCCAGCCGGCCCCACCCGATCTCGCTTCTGCGCGTCGACCACCCCCACTCGCCGCAGCGGAGAGTCCGTCTCCGCCGGCGGGGGGGGGCGGGCCACCGCTGCTGCCCTCTGCGCCGCTGTGGCGTCCGCAGCACGCGCCTCGTCTGGCGTCCTAGTGACGTCCAGAATCTGATCCATCGCCCAGAGAAGCGTGTTGCGGACCATGTTCTCGTCCACTCCCGCTTCTCTCGTCTCATTTGCCGCCGCTGCCGCCGGAGGCGCTCGGGGCTTCAGCTGCCGGCTGAGCTCCTCGGCTTTCTTCTGGCGCTTTTCTTCCGCTCGCCGTCGCTTCTTGCTCCCAGCTCGGTGAGTAGATGGAGACTCGCCGGTGACTCGCTGCTCCAGCACAGCTAAAGGAAGCAGCGGCAGCTTCTCGTGATGCAACGCGAGGAAATTGGCCACGGTGGGATGCGCGCCGCGCGGCATACACACGTAGACGGGCGTGTCCGGGTCTTGGATTCGCCACAGTTTAGCTGCGGAAGCGTCAAAGCGTCAAAGCGTCAGAGCGTCAGAGCGTCAGAGCGTCAGAGCGTCAGAGCGTCAGAGCGTCAAAATGAGCCGAAAGTCCTCGGAAGTCCCCATTGCAGGGGGTGAAGCACCGCGAAGAATGCGGCAGAAACGCGCAGCACAATGCTTACCAAGCCCCACTGCGGCGGCCAGCGTATCAAAATCGGCCGTGATGTGCGTCAGAACGACGTCGAAAGGACTGGAGGTCTTGGCGGACGACAGCTGCGGCCCAGACTCCACATTCTGCTGCGCCATGCAGAGACTTCGCGCCGGATCTCTCCGGATCCGCACTTGCAAGAAGCGTCTGGCGCTGTGGAAGGACGTGGCGCAGTTCAAAACCGACAGAAACGAGAACGCGGCCCAGCGCCGCATGTCGCCAGACTGCCAGAGCGCGGAGGCGTCCGAGGGAGAGAGGCGGCGCTCGGGAGTTAACGCCTCCAACACACCGTCGCGACTTCACACCACTTGCGTTGCCTTTGGAAATTTTAGAATACAAGAATTTTCTATAAAAATATTCTGGAAATATGGCAAAATTATATCAGAAATGGTTTTTGAACAGGACAGACACCGGAAAGGAAGAGCGACGAAAGATCAGCGCAGCTGAGCACTTTTCCCGCGGAAATCGCCGCTTTTGCTGAGAGTCACTGCCTCGAGACCGCCGCAATGCGCTCTGGACACATTTCATGAGGATCGCGAAGAGCAGCGGCCTTGGAATCTCGACAGAAACCGCCCGATTAGCGAGTTTTCGCGCTCTTCACTCTTTGAGAAATGGCGGGAAAGTCCATAGTCCACTGGTTTCCGGGGTAACTACCCGCCATTCCTTAGACAATTTGCGTTCCCAAGATGCATTTGTGACTCGTTGTGACATGCTTTTGTAGCCACATGGCCGGAGGTCTGAGGCGCATGAAAGAAGTCATTCGCACCTGCGACTTAGTCGTGGAGGTCCGCGACGCCAGAGCGCCGCTTTCCACTGCAAATCCGCTTCTAAAAGAGTTGGCGCCCACCAAGCCGCGACTGCTGCTGCTGAACAAAGCGGATCTAGCGGCGACGAGACCCCTACACCACGCGTACAAGGCCATCCTAAGAGACGAACTGGGCATGGCGGCGGGTCCGGGCCAGACGCCAGCGCAAAGACCGGGAGAGAAGCTCTTCGTCTTGACCACCAACGCGAGAAATGCGAGATTGACGGGGAAAAAGATTCTGGACTGGGCGAAAGTGCACGCGGCGCCCAAGGTGACACGTCTTTTGGGGGCCTCTCTAAGTTCTGCCCTTCGTCGTTTGGCTGATGCCTCGGCATCTTCGTGGCCTTTCTCGTCTGCGTGTTTACTTTGGGGGTTCGGAAGTGAGAGGCACTATGCGCTTTTGGCGATCTCGACCTCGTCTTAACTTCCCTCAGTACTTTCTTGCAGACTCGTGCTGATGGCCTCTAACCTGCTGTTGTTTTTTTGCCTTGTTTTTTTGCCTTGCCTTTTTTTTGCAATAGTTCGTGACTGGCGGTACCATGATCATGGTGTGCGGCATGCCCAATGTGGGCAAGTCGACGATCTTGAACGCCTTGCGCGGCGCCGCCCACGCGGGCTCGGGCACCTGGAACAAGCAGGTCGCCGCCATCGGCGACTCGGCTGGGGTGACGCGCCGAGCGCAGCTCTTCTGCGTGGGCACCAATCCGCTCATGTACATGGTCGACACGCCGGGCATCTTCGTACCTCGCATCGAGGACGACGCCACGGGCATCAAACTCGCCATGCTCGGCTGCGTGCCGGAGCACACCATGCACCACGTGCAGCTGTCGCAGGAGATTCTGAGCGTCCTCAATAGCAAGCTGGCCTGGCAGATGCGCTACATGGACTTTCTCCGACTCAAGCAGCCCGTAGAGAGCGTAGAGGAGGTGTTTCATCGCGTGGAGCGGCAGGCCGGAGCGATGGGAAAGCACAATGAGGTGCGTCGCCTGATGCCCATCGCTGTGCTTGGGGAGGGAAGGCCAAAAGACAAGAATCCCAAAGCTTACACCGAGCTCTTCCCCGCATCGCCAGGAACAACAACGGATGTGCAGCAGATACTTCATTCGATGCTTCCGAGAAGGCAAGCTGGGCAGAGTCTACTTGGATCCCAGCCCGAGCATTTCGGAAAGGGAGCAAAGGATGGATAGGGAAGGAGCTTCCGACGACTCCATGTTGCCAAGGGCCTCCTCCACAAGGCGCGCCGAAGTCTTCAATCTCGACGAAATCATGTAGAAAGAGATCACGTAAGAAGAGATCCATGCAGCTTTTGGCTTGTTGCTTCAGGCTCCAGCTTCCTTTTTGTTGTTCCATTCCTTGCCGGTTTCGGTTTCGGCACGTCTGAGGACTCTTGGGCGTCTTCTTATCTTCTCTATGGCTCGTCGTCGTCGTCATCATCGCTTGTGTCGTCGCCGATCTTCTCCCCAACTTCTGCGGGCGGCTCGCGTAGGAACGTCTTACCAGCCTGCCCGCCTTCCCGCCTATTCAAGTTCCTAGGAACGGCCAGCGCTTAGTTGTGGGCCCGAACATCTCATAAGAAGCACAAGGTCCTGCTGCGCACAGTCTTACCGCTGCCTTCCAGCTTGGACGCTGATTTCGGCGCGGAGGTGAAAGCCGCGGAAGCTGTGCTTGCCGACGTCCTGGAGGGCCAGTGCTGCCGACTCGGCGTCGAAGAACGTCACGTCTGCGACCTTTCGATCGAGCATCCCATTGCGCAACTTTCTATAGCGCACATCTTGGGAATGCGAAAGGCGGTACGGTGAGGTTCCGGTGCAGCAGCCGGGTCGAGGGCATCCGCTTTCAGCTCTGCAGGCCTTTGGCAGCCTTACCTTGGACACTCCCGACGCCGCAGACGTCATCTATAAAGTCCATCACCTCACTCCTCGAGGCGGACTGGGGCAGGTTGCGCATGAGAATGACGCGGTTCTTCTCCAGACCGCGCCGCTGCTCCGCGTAGAGCGCCTTCACCTTGAACTGATGCCTGCGGATGCGCAGGGGAGACACAAAGACTTTCCTTTCATGGCCGGAGAAGTCGGTGAAGATGTCCCGATTGCGACTGGCTGCGCCTTCCACATCCTCGGGCGCCGCGAGCGTGATGATGTAGAAACCGTTCGGCCGGCCGTCTTCCCCGAACAGCCGCTCGACCGGCTGGCCCTGACAGTCCGATCCCCTGGCGATCTTGGCGCCGCTCTCCTCCAGCCAGCGCACGATCTGCGGCGCGGTCGCGGTGTACGGGAGGTTGGAGATCAGGATCTTCCTCTCCACGTCCTGAAGCTCCACTCGGAAATCCTCGCGGCGCCCTTCCTGCTGGCCTGGCTCCCCCTCGAGCCCCTCAGCCTCCTCGGTGCCCCCCGCGGAATCCGCCCGCCTCGGGGCCATCTCGGCACCCATGTCGCCGCCTCTCGCGACGGCCTTCACGTCCTTGGGCTCCAGCACCACGAGGCCGTCCCTGTACAGACTCCCGATGGCCTTCTTGAAGTCCGCCTTGGACGCTCCGGGCACCACCTTCCCGATCTCGTCCGTGCTGGACTTGTCGCCCACGCCCAGGCTCCCCTTGGCGTCCAGCAGCTGCAGGATCCGGCCGCGGAGGTCTCCGATCCTGGCGCGGAAGTCCGGGCTGCGGAAGCCCACGTCCACCTTGCCGTCGTCGGTCACGCGGGAGACGAAGGCGCTCAGGGTGTCTCCCACCTTGGGGTCCGCCCCCGCCACTTCCCTCCGAAGCGCCAGCTCGGCCTGCGTGGCCAGGCCTTGCATCTCCGTCTCCACGCCGTCTGAAAGAATGGCCAAGGAGGCCCCCAGGGGCCCGTAGGACACCACCTTGACCTCGATGGTGTCGCCCCTGTTGAAGGCCGCGGGCGCCACAGGGGCTTCTGAAGCCTCGCCCATTGCCTCGGCCTCCTCCAGGCGTCTGACCAGCTCTGGCTTGGTGCCGGACACCTTAAGACCCCTCTCGCGCAGCGATTCCTTCAGCTGGACGACAGTCATGGAGCTCCAGGCCTCCGCGGCCAAGTGCAAGGGCCGGCAGGGCCGGGGACCCACCAGTCGCCGTGGAGTCAGGGCCAGCACCCGCAGTCGCCGCAAGCACAGCGCCATGGCGATGCTGAAGAGAAAGTGACTCTGGCGCATCCCGGGAAGATGGGCAGCGCCCAAGTGCGTCGCAAGGAAAGGCTCTCGCCAGATGCTGCGCCCGCAGGTTGAAGGGATTGTCGGGTGCGGTGGTTTCTTGATTTCACGCTTCATCTTGATCTCATTCTTCAGCACCTGCGTGTAGGGCCGCTCATCAAAAGTAGACAATTTTTTAAAATATTTTTCAAGGCTTTGTATTGGTAGTTAGGGAAGCATCGTGGAGCTAAAACATAGGAGATTTTTAGCCCTTTCAAGTTGCCACCAAAAATTTTCGCCTGCGGCGCAAAAGCGGGGTGCCCCCGAAGCCCCCACCCCGCGCCCCTCCCCCACGCGTCGCTGCGCGACACGGAGCGGACGCCCCAGGCGCCCGCGCCTTGTCCTCCGCTGCGCTCCGGACAGGCGCGAGCACAGCTGCCTCAGCGCTTCGGAGAAAATCACAGATACGTACATGACAAACGATGGAGAATTATGAGTCGGTTGGGTACAACGCGTAGTCACAACAATCTACGACAAGCGTGGATGAAGTACCCTGGCAAGGTGTCCAAGGCGATAACCCTAACCCTATGGCGAGGTTTGCCTCCATCTCTTCAAGCTCTGCCACCGACTCCACCCGGCGAACAGTGGCGAGAATATGCGCTGTTTGCGCTTCAACTCTCCCACGGAGCTTGCCGGCCGCCTCTATGCGAGATATCTGCTTGTCTGTCTGCGCCAGTCTTCGCAAGGACCACCGTGTCTTCATGTCCTGGACGAGGCCTGCTGCCGTTCGAACCAAAACAGCCTTCTCCGTCATGGTAAGCCTATGCCACATTCCTTCCATGCCTTGGAGTAGTCCGGGATTCTGATCTGTGCCACCCGGTGCCACGTCTCACTCGCACTTTTCGTTTCCCAACGATCCTGCCAACGCTTGTATTTTTCCCTTGCCTCGAGATGTGATTGTGCTTGCTTC